>VZTL01030492.1:3902-25481 GCA_013400535.1 Scopus umbretta
CCCAAGCATGACAGGAATTGTTGGCACTTGTGCTGTTTCCTACACTTGTCTCCAGTGCTGTGGCGAGAGGAGCCTCTTGCTGCCAGATTTCCTGTCTGTGTTTCCCTCTCAGAGGAGCCATGGGTGTTGGGACAGCATGCAGGAGCTGGAGAGCTATAAGCAGCTTAGCTGGGACCCTTAGTGCACTGTGGCACCATTGTGTTTGTCAGCAGAGCTGGGACAAGACAGGAACATGGAGCTCTTTGTCTATCAACCAGTACCCAGGAGAGACACTTGCCCTTCCATGTGTGCCTGTCACTAGCACATACGGTCTCTACCAGCTGTACGCTTGGAAGGGGTAATGCTTTCTGCACTGTGCTTTCCAGTTCACTCCCTCTGCCCTCTCCAGTCCTAGAAAGATGTTTTCCCTGGAAAAGTCCAGCACAGCATCCAGTGCTGCTCCCATCAGTCCTGCTGAATGCAAAGTGCCTATGAGAGCAGAAAGCAACTCTGGAGATCAGTGCTGGTAAGTCCTGGTGATACCTGTGTGCCCTGTGGCCGGTGACAGCAGGGATGACAGCTCCAGGGCTGACCCACGTCTGATGCCATGTCAGCACAAGAAGTATTTAATCTCAGCTGGGAACTATTTTACATCTGGCCTCACTATTCCCTGTCTGCAGTCATTGGCCACTTCCCAGCTGCCCCATCCTTCCTCTCTTTTTGGTTTTGCTTCTCCCATCCCCCAGGGACACAGCAAGCTCCCAGGACAGGGACACCAGCAGTGCAGATATAGGCCCCCATCTCAGCACACACAGACAGGCTGCATTAGTTACAGTTAGTGACTCTTGGCTGTTGCTCAGCCTCCCAGCATCAACCTCTGATACACCTCCTGGCATACATATTTATGATCCCAATTATCACTGAACAAAAACCCAGGTTGCTGTGAAAATAAATGATTTTTAATCTAAATTGCCCAGTTTACATACTTCACCCACCTCTGCTTAGCAGAACAGCTGGTGTTTACCAACTATCTCATTACTGTTCCAAGCAACACAGGAAGATGCTGGCTGGAGAGGACCAGCCACTTCTGAGATAAGATGAGCTCAGGTTTACCTCTGCCTCCAACTCTCTGCTCCTCCACATGACTGATGAGCCTCCAGCAGAGGCAGGCTGTGCTGGAAGCCAGCATCTGCCAAAGTCCGATGGAGATGGATAAATGACGTGCAATCCTAAGGCACCAGCTACAAAACCTGAGCTCCAAGACAGCTCTGCACAGCCGCAGTGCTTTCAGCAGGGGTGGTGCAGCAGCATCAGCTGTGGTTGATTACTCTGCTTAAGGGGAGGCCCAGCTGTGGGTCCTGGGGATGGGAGACGTGGCCTCCACCCATACCCTGGATCTGCGCAGCACACCACCAAGGTTCAGACTTCCCTCCCAAGCAGCACGCGCTTTCCCTGCCCAACTGCCAGGCTTTGACAGCATTCAGAGAGGGTTTCTATCCCTTGTTTAACCTATGGGACCTGAGTCATGGAGTGGAAAAAAGCTGGGTTGGCGCTCTATGGTACAGATGGGAATAGGGNACCTATGGGACCTGAGTCATGGAGTGGAAAAAAGCTGGGTTGGCGCTCTATGGTACAGATGGGAATAGGGAGGTGTCTCCATCCAGCCCAGTCCAGCACAGGCCCAGTGAAGATTCGCAGCACTGTACGGTAAAGGAATGATGAAAGATGTCTGCTGGTAATAATTATTATTGTTGGGTGTTGTATTTCTGCAGGAAAGAGTAGTTTCCATGTAAACCCAAATACATCCAGCTATCTCTACACTTCTGTCCCTATCTGTATTTACACTTATCAGCGCTTACTTTTTCCTAATGCCTTGGGAAGCTCACAACAAAGCTAAGATGATCCAAGAATTATTCTTGTTATGGTATTGCCACTGTCCAAGAATGAGCATATGTCAAAGAAATCCAGGCCTTCTTTATTCCAGGCCTTCAATGACCCCCTGAGGCATTAAACAAAAATGAGGTCAGAGTGCCAGAATTGGCTTTTAGGTGGGCCTACATCAGGACTGGCAGCACGGGTGCCCAGAGGGTTGCACTGGTAAAAGATCACAGAGTCAGTACCAGGTCCAGACATCAACATGCAGAAGCACCAAAGCCAAAGCAAGGAGGTTCCTACAGCATCCTTCACCCTTTGGAAGTGCTGGAAAGGAAGGTGCTGCTTTTAGCAGCTGTGTGAAGGCACATGCTGCTGCACGTGGTCCCTGTTGGTGCTATTTCCAGCTTGGCTGGCTGAAGACTGAAGGAAGGAAAACTCCTGGGACTGGGCACGGAGCAGACAGTCACATGCGGCTCAGAAATAAGTCACAAGCCACAGCAAGATAATGACACCTGGCATAAGAGGAGACTTGATCCATCCTTTCCCTTTCCCCTATTTTTTCCTCCATCTGTTTGGGCTGACACTAGTGCTGGTGAAGGAGGGCTGGACACTGGTGGCCAATGCTCTCTGTAGGATAAATACCTCCTGTGTTTCTACAGGCCTGCTCTTCCAACTTTCTCTTGGAGCAATGTCACAGCTCTGACCAGGCTCTGCACCCTGCAGCACCTCGGGGTGTGTACCCCTTATGCGCTCCCCTGCGATCCCTCCCTACACACACACACGGGTGCTCCCTACTGTGTCCAAAAGACAGACAGCTCCTAATCACCATGCCATGGGAATGATGGACAATATCCCATCCAGGAAGGGGTGGAGGATGATAACCCCCAACCTGGCTGTCCCAGGACCTGAGCCATCACCTGGTGACGTCCTCTGGTACACAGTCCCCAAAGCATGTTCCTCTGCCCACAAAACTGCGCTGGCAGCTGGAGGGACATGGTATCCTCATCCTTCCTCAGGCGCAGGCCCAGGAGCTGGTATGCACAACTGACTGCTCCAAGTTTCACTCTATTTCCAAGTATTATTATGGAGTTTAATCAGCCCTGGCCACCCTCACCTCTCATCCCACTAGGAAAACAGCCCAGCTTTGTCAAAGCCTGTGGGAGCAGGCAGGTGGACGAGGGAGAAGGGAAATGATGTTTTATGGGATGTTCCCAAAGAGTGAGTCTCTTTTTTTTCCTCCCCAGGCACCACAAATTTGTTTACTGTGATTTGAAGAGGCCACATTTGGTTAAAAACCGTGGGCCAGATCCACAGTTCCTGCAAACAGGAACATCTCTGTTTGACCTCATGGAGCTTAGCTGATTTAGACCAGCTGAGGCACTGACCCTCTATGTTTAAATAAAACCCATTTTTTTCTCACTGGTGCTAGGCAGACAGCCTCGGGTTTTGGCTCTGGAAGGGATATTTTAGCAGGAGTGCTCTCTGCATGATTCATCCTCCATTGGGCTTAACTTTGACAAGAAACACAATAGCCACTGGCCACCAGTGTGGGTCTGGGGACACTGCCACAGATAGAGGCACAGCCACCCGCATTCCGGCCCCCAAGGACAGAGCCTGGCCAGCATTGCAGCAGTGCAGCAGCAGCTGCTACAACCAGTGGTAACAAAAGCTCCGTTGGGATGCCTGGGCAGCAGCCTTGCAGTGGCCTTGGACCTCGCCTCAGGGACCCAAAGGGCACTAGTGAGGACCAGACCAATGCGATGCAGCAGGGCTGGGGAGCATCCCTAAGTGAGGTGCTGGGGGCAGGCAGGAGGAGCGATAGGTGGAGATCTTGGTGCCAGGGCAGGGCACTTCTGCACTGCATGGACTCTCAGGTCTTCCAGAGTCATCAAAGGTTCCCTCTCTCCCCACCCTCAATAGCGTGATGTCCAGTCACCCACTTGCCTTCTGGTACAAGGATGTGAGACTGCTTTTCCCCACTGGGGAATGGTTCTCCCCCAAGCTTGCTGTATTTCAAATGGGATGAAGATTTACCTCCTCTGAGCTCAGGGCTGAGGCTCCCCTAATGGCATTGCAGGAATGCTTGGTAAACAAGCAGTAAACCAGTCATTGCTGGATGCCTCACAGGGATTAGAAGGGGAAAATGAGCTCAGGATTTGCAAAGAGCAGCAAGGAAACAAATGTTCTGCATTTAGCATTTCCAAGCAGTGGAGTGCATCAGGGAGGTGGAAGGACTTGCAAGAGGGTCTCCCTGTGAAGCCCCAGCTGGGTGTCTGGCCACTGTTGTCAGAGCAAAGAGATGAGCTGGAAAAATTGCTCATTCTTCATTCTGCACCAGTCCAGATCGAAACCCAAACTCAGTATTAGCCAGTGAGGCTGCAAACATGGGCATTTATTGCTCTCTGGTGGTGAGATGGGCTACGGAGGAGAGCTGCATGCTGCTCCCAATGCTGGGCAGCAGCTCTCAAGAGAAGACTCCTCGGTGCCTTCTGCTCCCCCTGCTCGCTCCACAGAGGATTTTTTGCTTCTCCTCCAGCCATGTAGCTCAGGGCACTTGAAGGCAGCTTGCTGCCTGCCAGGCAGACAGCTTCTCCTTGGGCTGCCAATGGCCGATGCAAAGGCAGTGCAGCTGCCTCTCCCCTCCAAAAGTCCCCCTGCGCCCTGTGGGCACCCCTGCCCAGGGGGCTGGATGTGTGCCACAGTGCAGGCCAGCGTGCCCAGGCTCACCATCCACTCCCCGGTGCTCCTGCATCCCATGGGGCTCTGTAGCCTGGAGATGTGAGGCTGGTGAGGGTGACGGGCTGCAAAGCCTGGGCCAGGTGGGAACTGACGGTTTTTTTATCGTGCAGGACCCATAGCGTGCTAATGCTTTAGCTACTGAAAGTGCACGTGGGCTGTGGGACAGAAGAGGCCACCCCGGCTGCTGCAGTGTCAGAGCTGAGGCTGAACAGCAGGGCTGGGGCGAGGGTGGGCTCTGTCTCCCCCCGCCCCGAGCAGCCACCCACCTGCACACAGGGTTTGTCCCCAGGTAAGGCTTGACCAGCCCCTTGCATTCCTCCTCCTTGCCCTAATTCTGCCTCTCACTGACAAAAGCTTTGGTGGTGCTTTGTACCAAAGAGGCCCCTGGCTCTGCAGGGGTATGGGTCACAGACCTCCGCAGAGCAGAAAGGACAGAAACCAGGTAGGAATAAATAAAGGAGTTGCTATTCAAGTCAAAACACATTTGCATAGAGGTTAACTGCACCATGGGACCTGAGGTGTGTGGGACAGCTGAGGGGAAGACAGGCAGGCACATGGCAGCACTCTCCTGCCCCCATCCTGGGTAGGGCAGCCACACTCCCAAAATGCCATCTGTTGCTCAGCTCCACTGCACTGCATGCTCCACCACTGCTTCTGGGGCCTCACCCTGTCTGGATGCCCATCTTCGATGTGCCACCTGGGCTGCGGTCCACAGCCCTGCTCCTGAAAAATGAGGGCAGGGTCCCAAATGCTTGGTCCCTTGCCTGTTGGGGACAAGACAATCAAACTCTGACAGCTTCTTAGGATGCGGTGCAGGACCTCTCCTGGGCCGGTTCTTCTGGAGAACACAGGGATCCGTGCCAGCGACACAGCACGGCACGGCACTGCTTGACAGCTCATACTGGAGTCCCTGGGGTGGCGGGTCAGTCAGACGACGTGGCCACCTTCGCTCAGCCACCTGGGCCGGTATGTGGCACAGCCTGGTGTGCCCTCAGGCCCCCGCAGGGCACCGGGGATGGCACCCAGCTTGGCGTGAATGAAGGCTTGCAACTCCTGGTCTCCCAGCTCGGTCGCTGCGGCGAGGGCCAGGAGGAAGTAGGCTGCTGCATCCTGTTCATCCTAACCGTAAAGGACAGGGCAGGCATTAGGAAGTGGTCTAATTGAAAGTCACAGGGTATAAGGCAGCTGGAGCAGAGCCCAGTGGTTCCAGGTAGAACCCAGTGACACCTGACTTCGTTGAAATGGACTTTATATAGTCGCAGCTAAGTGCCAGCACTTCTTTCCAAATTGCCTGTCCCCCTTCAAAACATGGTTGTGCCAGCATTGTGTGCATTTATTCTAAAGCTGCAGGTAGGATGGAGAGTCACAGGACGCAGCCATCTACACGTGCGGCTGCTCTGCCAGCCGCTGTGATATTCCACCTCCAGCTCTCCATCAAGACAAGAGTGCTCAACACGGCACCATGGAAAGAGATTTCCTACCTTCAGTTTGTGCAGGGTCAGGTTGCCAAGGTGGCAATACACTTTGTAGTAGTACAGGGCCTCTCCAGAGCACTGCAGCAAGGGGGGACGCAAGGCAAGTGTCTTCAGGTAGCAATCTTCTGCCATCTCATACATATGCAGAAAATAGTAGACTGTAGCCAGGCGGTGGAATGCAACCAGCTCTTGCAATTGGTCTCCTGGAAAAAGAGTTGCTGATACAGTCATCCTGCAGCACGCTTGCAATACGTCCCCAGCTCAGCGTGCTGAGCCGCTCAGGGAGGCTCATTCAGTCAGGGGATTTCTTGGATGCTGGAAGGGGCTATTACAAGACTGGTTCCATCTCAGACATTTATGCTAGCATTTTGCCCATTCAAACTATTCCTGTAATGTGAAGGGATGAGTTTATCAGAAAAGCCAGGGCAGGGAGGAACTGTTCAGTCCTGTGTCTTCATCAGACTTCCCATGCTCTGGTGTAGCAACAACCCTCCGGTCAGCCAGTCCCACTACCACCATGGCAGAGCTCGCCCATGTGGCTGTCACACAGCTTAAAAAGGGAAGTGGCCTTAAAAGGATGTTACCCCTTAGGATAAGAAAAGATCCAGGGGTATTATGAAAGAAGGAGATCCCCCTTTTCTTGTGCACACTGTTCTCACCCAGAAAGGCAACCCCTCCGTGGGAACCAGTAACTCCGCACACCCTGTGGGTGTGCATCACTCACCAACCCTGATGCTCAGCCTGGCTGCCAGCGTGGCAAATTCTAGTGCTTTCTCGTACCCCTGCAGCCCGATCTGCAGCTCAGCCAGCTTATTGAACAGCCGTAGCTCTGTCCTAATGGACTTTAGTTTCCTGGCCAAGGGCACAGCACCTCCCTGAGGAGAGAGAACAGTGAGTCCAGACTGTTCCTGGAGGTATGGGTACAGCACTGCCCACAGAGCAGGAGATGGACCAAGCACTTGGCATGGTGGGCAGATGATGGGATGGTTGAGTGCTTCAGGTACAGGTTCTAGCCCCTTCTTTCCCTTGAAAATGAGTTTCATGTCCCAGAGCATAGGTCTCAAAACCTGAGCCTCATGTTTCCGCCCTTTGTTACGTGCTTGAAATTCAGACTCTGAGCATGTCCCCAGGAATGACCAGCTCACACCTAATACTGCCAGGATTTGTAATGTAAGGACCCTGTTCCCACCTCCCACATGGTATCTGGGGTGAGCTGCAGCCATTGTAAAATATGTCTGTGCTCCAGGTTTCCCCCCTGCAGCAGTGTTTGCACTCTGACACACTCAGAACCACCCCATCCCTCTCCACCCTCCATCCCTCCAGCCTAGCCATGCAGTGCTGCAGCCAGCCCTGGGGCAAAGCTTCCCACAGCCATTGCCTTGTGGGGACACAAGGACAGAAATGCTTGGAGGGATGAGTACCCTATAAAACTCCACTGCTCGACCTCTGTTTCGGCTGCCATTAAAAAAGGTATCACCTGCTTTTTCATAAAGATCCATGGCCAAGAAGAGGTTCTCAGATTTCAGAGCAGTCTGAATGGCTGCCTAGAAGGAAAAGGAACTGGAGTGAGACTTGGAAAGAGACATCTGCATATAGACATTGGTGTGATTAAATAAAACCAAGTCATTGTAAACGTGAGCCACAGTGCTCCAACCAGCATGGACACAGGTTGGCCAGCAGGTGTGTGGGACTGTTGTGCTGCATTTGCAAGAGATGTGTGTAAGGATGGAACCAGGAACCAGATAACCCATCCCTACGCCAAACTGATCAGCTGGGATGTCCAACAGCATCAGGATTTAGAGTCAGGGCAGTGCAGCCAGCAACTGTCCTGGCCCTGGTCTGTCATTGGTGTGATGGAGCCAACATGAAGATCGACAAGGGGAACGGAGAGCTTATACAGGGAAAGGGAAGAGCCAGAAGGAGGGAGGGCAGGTATGCTAACTTCTAGGAAGAACAGTTATTTGCACCAATTATGCACTTGGCCCTGGTGCCACCTTCCAGCCAGAATATGTTGTTCCTTACCCCATGACAATTTATCATTGTCAGTGACCTTGCCTGGGAAGGGGCCCCTCAGGGTCTCAGACATGTTCTGTTGAGATCTGGTATCAACTGGCCCTTCTTAATGGGAAGTCACCCCTCCTTTAGCCCCTGCCTCCCTGCTGAAACCAGGAGCCAGGGAAGCAATGATTGTTATGGGCCTCAGATCTCCCTAATGAACACTAGGAAACAGGCTGATGCCAAAGCCACCTATTCATTTCACTGAGGTCACTGAACAGCCACCCAGTACCGGTAACTTCTCACCTTTATCAACCTGATTTAGGGGCAGGCCGGTTTAGCTGATGGGAAAGGCTTCTCTCCTTGTTCCCACCACTGTGGACCTCAGTCACCCAGCCCCACCAGTTCAGAAGTGCTACTGGGGTAACAGAGTGAGGTCCCAAAACATCCCTTACATGTGTCCAGGCTGGTGCTTTGCTGGATACCCCAGCTCACTGCAACCCCAACAGACCTGACCAGCCTTCTGCTCTGCCTATTCTGGGCACATGAAAGGATTTTAATAGAAGCTGCTCCCTGAATAAGGGAGCCCTAAGATTTTATGGGCTGCTCTTCCTCTTTGCAGTTCAGCTGATAAAATAATGCTAGAGATGGAAAGAAGCCAGTAGTCTTCTACACCAAGAAGTCTCCAAGCATTTCCCTGGCCCTTTACCCCTTATCTATGTGTATTTCTATGGGAACTGGTCACCTGGCACCTCCAGCTTTCTTTGGCAGTCCTACATCACTTTCTTACTCAATAAAGTCACTTACTTTCACACAAGAATCCTCTAAACTCAGTGTATGGAAGGAAAGATAGGAAATTTATTTCCAGATAGTGCATGAGTGTAAGGCAACAGCTCCTCCTTCCAGCAGCAGGTTTACACTGCTCATAAGAACTTTCCTTTTCGGGTCTTCCAGACCCAAAAGACTCTTACCAAACCACACAGCAATGATGGGAATGCAGCTAGCCAGGGTGAGAATGGGACTACTCCAGCCACCTCCTCCATACCTGAAAGTACATTTCCACCAGCTCATCGTCCTGCATAAGATAGTAGAGCCTTCCTGCCTGCAGCCAGGCCTCTGCTGCTTTCACAGTCTCCTCAAGGTCAATGAAGATCCTTAGACTCTGTTTGGTGCAGTCCAAGGACTGTCTCAAAGTCCTGTGATAGTAACAGGCAAAAAGCCAGTACAGAGAATCACAGGACACCCCCAGCAATCAGCTGCAAAGCTACCACAACACCTTCCCATTGGCAGTCCTATCTTCTCCTCCTACAGTTGCCAAAGGTTAGAGACAAATGGACAGCCACAGCTCTGACCAATGTGTCCTGGTAAAATTGTGGAAGTCTCCATGCTTTAGTGCACATGCGTGTATCATCTGGCAACCTTCAACCAGCCTGGGACCCCAGTGCTCAGCACAGCCCCAAGGCAGCCCGCTCCCAAAGGGGTTGGTCCCCACGCCTGCTCATTTCATCTGATAAAGAGGGTTTTGTCCAGGTCATCTGCACACCCTATTTGTCCCCCTACACTAAGCCCCAAAGTCACTCCCAGCTACACATGGGAGCATAGGCAGGGAGTGCTTGCACCTTCATTTTCCAGACAGCATCTGGCACCCAAAACCACATCCCTGCCTATTGTTTTCCTTCAGTGCAGCCAAAGAGGCAGATCTGTGGCCATATGTGCAAGACCTTATAGCTCCTTTTCAAGCCCCTGATCACTAGAGGACAAAAGGACAAGCAGCAGGGTGAGCCAGCAGGTTGGACACACTGCCTGCAGAAAGCAGCTGTGGTGAAGGGCACGCCACGCACTGCCCAGGGCATGTTTATTTGTTTGGTGTTTCGCCTGCTGGCAACTGGGCTCCAGCTGTCCTTCAAGTCCAGGGAATGGGGTGCTTTGTGATCTTAAATAGCACCGTTCAGATGACAGGTGTCTGCTTCCTAAATTCCTTCCCTCTGAACTCACTGTGACATAGCATGGGAAGGTTAATGTCCAAGTTAATGACAGCCCATGCCCATTTGTCCTTCTGGGATGTGGGAGCTAGCTCTCCACTATTTGACACATTTGCCTTCAAAGACTGAACAAAGTCTGTGGTCTGTCCAGGTCTCTTTCTCTCTCCTCCTGCCTAATCTAATCAGTCACCTGCATGTGTCAAGCAGGAGATTGAAAGGTGAGCTGATAGGGGATCTGAAGTATATCCCTGGGGAAAATATTCCAGCAGGAAGGGCAGACTCAGCGGCTGGAGGCTGAAGTCAGACTTATTCAAATAATAGATAAGGAACCTATTTTTACTGGTGAATGGTGATTAATCACTGGAATAAGCCTCCAAAGGAAGTTTGATGAATTCCCTGTCGCTGGGTCCCCTCTGATCAAGGCTGGATGTCTCTCTGGAAAACTGTGTTTGGCCAGACCTCAGTTCTGTCCCAGCTAACAGCCTGGCATTTGCCCAGCTATCGCAGCGCTCTGGTTGACATTGACCTGTTCCCCCCTTCACCACACAGCGACAGCTCGCAAATCTCAGCAGCTCACTAACCTGCAGCCTGCCTGTGGGGCAGCTAGAGCTACCACAGACCTTCCCCACCTCTCTTGAGGGACACCCTAGGAAAGCCACTGGTCCTGCTTTGGGTGAGCAGGGACCCCACTCTAACAGCATCTACACACAGACAGAACTTACTCAAATGTGCCCAAAGCCTGGTAGAGCTGGCTGAGGGTCTGACAGACATTGCCTTCCATCTCTCTGTCCTGGAGCTGTTTTGCCAAAGATACCCAGTGTTCATGGTAGGTAATGCAGGCCTGGAGATTAGGCGACAGTTTGCTGTAGAAATGGCAGAGAGACTCCGTGACGTGAAGCTGACCTGCATGGTACAGGGAAGGGAAAAGGACAGGTCAGGGGGGGCATTAGGCATCTGGCAGGGTGCTGCACAGAGGAGAACACTGCCCTGGTTCCCACCACCAAAGCTGTACTCACTCCTCACGTTATGCCACTTCAGGGCAAAAACCAACGCCAGTTCATAACAGAGTTTGCCATCTTCCATCCTCTGCCTGTTCACCATGGCCTGCGCTAGCCACAGCAGCACCTGCACCAACTCCATCTCCAGGTCTTCGCTGCCCTGGAGCTCAGCGTAGAGCTGAGCCGACTGGAGCAGGTAGAGCTCAGACAGCTGGCTTGCCCTGTGTGAGAGGCTCAGCTGCCCCAGGTTAGCCAGGGCGATAGCCTGGTTCCTCTTGTTCCCGGTCTCCTTGGCTTTGTGCAGGGCCCGGAGGTAGTTCTCTGCAGCCTTTTGTACCTGCCCTTTTCCTTTGAGGGCAATGGCCAGGAGATTGTGCACAGCTCCCCCCTGAGTCACACTGTCCGTCCCATGCAGAGAGTGCAAGAGCTGCCACATGATGTCTGCAGCTGGGCCTGGCTGGCTGTTCAGGAGATACATCCACCCTAAAGAGAGGGAAGACTCGAAAGCCTCCTCCTCGCCCATCAATCTGCTGAGGTTTATGGCTGTGGCTGCATAACAAACTGCCCCATCCAACATGCCATGTTGGAGGTACATCCTGGACAAGATGGCACACAGCGTCCTCTGGATGGGCACAGCTCTGCTCTCACAGGAGAAATGCAGTGCCTGCTTGAGATAGAAGCAAGCCAGTGCTGGGATGCTGCTCCTCTCCAGTTGGCTTCCCAGGAGTTTGGAAGTACTTTGGAGGATGAAGCCAGCTCTCCAAATGGGTGTCGGTGCCCCCTTGATGCTGCTGGGAACAAACAACCTGGCAGAGGCCAGCGCAATATTTGGCAAGTACTTCTTGTCGTACAGGTAGCTCAAGATGAGGGTGATATCCAGTGGCACAGAACTAGTGTCCGAGCTGAGTAAAGTGGTGGTGAGACATTGAAGATGCTCAGTAAAGGGCAGCACTTCATCATTTTTGCCCAGCTGTAGGAAGAGCTTGACAATAAGGAAGCAGACCCGTGCTTCCAAGGGAGTGTTACCCACAGCAATGGCTTCCCTCAGGACGTACACCATGACTTCCAGCTCATTCTCAGAGCTGAAAGAGTGGCCAGGCAAGCAGACAAGCAAGGCCACAGTTTTTCCCAGAAGGGAGGAGAACTTGTGCTTCATGTTCTGTTTCAAGTAGATGGAGGCAAGGTTCACGTGCAACGCAGCCAGGAGGGGCAGGTCCCCAAAACCCCTGTCCAGGATGCTCATGGCTTCCTCAAAGTATACTCGTGCCTGGGAGAACTTGACCTTTTTGATGCAGAGCTTACCCAAGAGGAAACAGAGCCTGACATGAGCCCAAACTGAATGAGTCCTCTTGGCCCAGTTCCTGGATGTCTCAAGGTACAAGACCAGTTCATCCTCATCAGAGAAACCATAAAATGTGGAGTTGAGAAAGGAAAAACTGAGATCATAGAGGCTTTGAAAACTGGGCACATAACTGTCTTGGTTAAGGAAGGTCAATATGGGGTTAAAGACATCAGCATCTTCCATGTGTCCAGCATTCAGGTCAATAAAGAACTTGGGATCTTCAAAATCATCCAACTTCTCCAGAAGAACATCTTCCAGTGTGGCAGGGGCTGATTCACTTCCTGGGCTAGACAGTTCAGAGGTGCTAGTTGTAGCCAAGCCATTTATTTCCTCCCAAGACTGGAGCAGCTGGTTATCTTTACAGCCACGGAGAACAGCCTCTGGAAGAGACAGGCAACCCATAGTGGGATGTTTCCCCATGTCAAAATTCACCCTCAGAAGTCATCACAAAAGCACCCCATTCTGTCCCTTCCACAGACTCACCTGATGGCACTTTTGGGAACATGGCTGTAGGTTCAAAACCATCTACACAAAGAGACAAACAGAAAACAAAAAGCCCAAAGCCTTGGTCAGTGTTAATGTGCAGACATAGTGCTCAAACCTTATAGAGATCTCCTGCTGCTCTCCTAAACCCCAGACCAGTATGTGGGAGAAGAGGCTCACTTCTGGCTGTAAACACCACATGCAGCTGCAGTTTCAACCCCCCTATCTGCTGGAGCTTGGCTCTGTGTAAGACCACGGAGAACAGCTTTTACCTGGTGGTGGGGTGAACAGTGGTAACATTACAGTTACCTGGGAACAAGCAGGTCTTATTTTTCACAGGTAGAATTTAATCAGCTCTGTCTCTCTTAAGAGCCTTGTGTCTATTCAGAGGTTTCAGATATGTGTGTATCTCTGACAAGCTCTACACCAGGCTCACTACACCTGAGCTGGGTGGTCTGGGAGGTCCCCTGAACTCCAGTGGATCCCAGGCTCAGCCCTGCATGGCCGCATTGTGCTTCTAGGTAGTGAGAAAGCAAGAAATGGAGACGGAGAAATTAGCTGTCATCCCAAAGCCACACAGGAAGCATAGAGAAACTAAGAGCACCCAGGAACCCTGACCTCCTGGTTCCTGCTGTGGGCATGGAGATGATGTCACCTGCCACTTTAGCTGTGCATCCTGCTCAATATACACCCAAAGGTCAGACAGCAGCAGGGAACCTGCTGTAGGCAGTGATCTACAGCCAGGATCAGTTGAGAGCAGCACCTGCCAGAGGGAACCACAGCTGAGGAGCTGCCCTGGAAGCAAAGACCCCTGCAAACTGCAGTGTGGCAAGGCGCAGCTCTTTTGAGGGACCAGGCTGAGTAGAGGGCTTGGAGGCTGTCTCAAGCACAGCAGTTGCCTCCCCTGAAAAGCCCTGAGCAAGGAGCTCTCTAGACACTGCCCAGCATTGCTCTCCCTGGGGAGCCTTGGGGCTGGGCACATAAGGAGAGGGGAAACTCACCCAGCCGGTACACAGAGGTGATATCGGTGCGTGCCAGGTCATTGAGGAGGGTGGTGAAGTGCTGCTCACCACCATTGCAGGCGATGCACAGGAAGGGGGATTTTTCTTCTTCACTCAGAAACACCAAGCCCTTTTCCCTACGTTGAGGCAGACATCAGGGGAAAACAGTCAGTGTCTCCCCATCCCCTGACACTACAGCTATTCGGTGGGATAGAGATGGGCTTTTCCATCCTTCCTCTTCCTTCCACTAGAAGAGCTCTGCTGCAAATGGATACCAGAGTCTGGACACCTTTCCCATCAGGGCTCTCAGATCCACCTTCTCCATGGAGGAACCGATGGGTGCCAGAGGGAGGGATCTACTCGTCTTTTTTTTTTTTCTCCAGAAGCCCTTTCTGAGGCTAGAGCATCATCTAATGTCCTCTCTGTTCTCTATAGTGTCAGAGAAAAGTGCCCAAGATTTACCTTGAGTGAGACTGACCCAGAAAAGCCCAACAGACCTAGGAACAGTTTAAGACCTTCCCACACACCCTCTTGGAGGAGAAGTCTTTTTGGATGGGTATTGAACCGGAGCTATGTCTTTAAGCCACCAACACAGACAACTGCCTGGATCGTCAGAGTGGGGTTGTGTCACCCTCCCTCCCCCTTGTCTGTGTCCTTGGGAAGGTTAATTCTGCTCAGTGAGGAACTCTGCCAGTGGTCATTCTTCTTCAACGTCCCACAGAAAGCAAAGGGGCAGAAGGAAGCAAAGCAGGACTTGGTTTCCTTGGCAGTGATCACTCTCCCCGCCCTTGCCAGACTCACAGGCCCTCAGACAAAGCTACAAAGACAAGAACATTTCTAGGTGAAACTGTGAAGCCAGCTCATCTGGTACACAGATGTCCTGGGCTGCCTTAACATAAAGCCAGGTGTAGCCCAGGGCCAGATCTGTTTCTCTCCAAGAATCACCCGAGGCAAGTGAAATATGCTTGCTTTGTCTGGGCAGAGACTCCTGCAGCCTACTGGCAGCAGAGCCTGGCTAAGGCTTCTGGACAGATGTCACAAGGATCTTCTATGAAGGCCTTGCAAAGCAAGTCACTTGTCCTGGGCTGTCACATAGCCTTGAGTTTGGACTTGGAGTTTTCCCTTCACTTTCTCCCGAGTTTAAATTAATCTAGATGGTAGCAGTAAACTTACAGAGGTTTACAAGCCTCAGGATTTACGTATTGGGCTGGGACAAAGCCGATGTTCCCACTGCTGAGGGATTTGCCCACAAACCATGGGAGTCCTGGAATGAGGAAGCCAATGACTTCTATGCTGTCTCCTCTGGAGAAACTCAGTTCATCCCATGCTGCTCCTCTGTGGTCTTCTGTGGCTGTACACCTGCCTTTGACTGGGAAACCAAAGCAAACAAGGTCATTTCAGTGTGAGGCCACCATTAAAACTTCTTCGCTAGAAAAGACTTGGGCAAGAAGAGACCATGATTTCAGCTTGAGAAGGCTGCCTCTCTGTCCCCTAGGATTTATTGTGCTCTCAGACTCAGATGTCTGAAGTTTCTTCTTGAGAAGAGGATTATAATAAAATATACAAGAGGCATGGATAAACACCACACAGCCAAAGACTGAAACATCTGAGAGCTGCAGTATGGAAGGTGGCTGGAAACACGGAGCTTCACAGAAGCTGCACTGTCTCAACTCTCTGACAGGAGTGAAATCTTTAACAGTGCAAATGTCCATCACACTACACACCAAATGCACACTTGCAGTGACCTCCCATGTCCAGCATGCTCTGAACAGTGCCCATGTCCAGGCAGGAATGGTCTGGTGCTAGTGGGTGAATGGTGGGCACAGGTTTCCTGTGCACACTGGTGGGAGCCTAATTATTTAAAACTTCAGTCCTGAAAGAATTAAAGGAGAGATAAAATTTCAGTCGAATAGAAGAACCCAGTGGCAGAAGGATGCCATCAGCAGCCCTCTGCACTCTGTGTTCTTCAGATTGCCTTTCTAAGTACATGCAATTTTCAAGCTCTGTTCTCCATTCAAGAGAGTCTGAAGTATTCCCTTAGAGCAGTATTCCCTTAGAGCACCCTGCAATGGAGTGTCATTGTCAGAACAAGAGATGGGCCTGTTGCATTTGCGGCCAAACCCAGGTTTGCAAGAGCCATGCTCTTCCCTGGGAAGGGTAGTTGCATTGCACAGGTATCACTCACCAATTGGCTGAGAGGTCGTCCCACTGATCTCCTGGGAGATACCAAAACTCACAGCATAATTCTTCAGGAACCACCTGCAAGGCAAAGGGGAACCACACCGGTCCTCTTGGAGCAGTCCCGTCCTCAGGCCACCACCAGGGATGGTCTCACACAAGCAGGACAGATGTTCTGCCCCCTGTGAGTGCCAGAGCTGCTATGGAGCATGGCCAGCACGGCCAGTCCATTAATTCCTTGTAATGGTGTTACTGGGCAGAGAGGGCATTTTGCACCTCACGACTGCAGCCTCACACCACATGGTCAGAGCAGGATAATTTTGCCAGCCTGTAAGGAGGATTTCACCATGTGAGTACAAGAGAGCTGCGGGTGTCTTTGAGGCTCAGTCTGGTGTCCAGCATGAGGCCCCACTTGGACTGGCATTAACTAAGTTTTGGGCTATGCTTTTTCTCCCAGTTATTCACCTGTAAATCACAAATAATCTCATGTATGACCTAAATCAATATCATACAAGAATGATACCTGAAGTATGTCCTCACTCTGTCCCATTAACAGGATCTGAATTAGTTCCAATGGTTCTTTATGCATAAGGTATATCCTCATAAAATTATGTAGCACTTGCCCATTAGCAGAGGCAAAAGCAGTTTCTCATCCCAGGCTTGGTGCTAGCTCATGCATCAGGATCAGGAAAGAGTCTTGGCTTGAGCATTATTAATTAGCCAGTCTACTTACTGGTAAAATGGGTGAGGTATCGGCTCTAGAGCTGTCACAGGCACCAGGCCTCGCTGACCCGTCAGTAAGGACATCCCTTCCCACTTGGACCCCTCTCCAATGTTCTTCACATGGATCAGCTCACTCTTGCAGAGCTGCAGGCCTTCATCTCCCTCCTGCTCCAGCTGACAGACACCAGGCAGTGCTCTGGAAAAAAAGTTACCTGCAGATAGAAAGAATCTTGCCCAGGTCAATGGCATCAGTGTAAGACATAGCCCAGCAAAATGCTACAACACAGCTCTGCTGAGATGCTTTTGAGGAAGTCCCTCTGTATGCAGTCCCTGCTCACCTTCCTGGAGTAGCAGACCCATATATATGGTGGCCAAGCGATCTTCATCCACAGTAACTCTGATCTCTGTGTCCTCCATCAGAGCACAGTTTAGCCAGTACTCCTGGTCAAAGAGAAGCTGCTCCAAGCAGCTGCCCACATACCCTAAGAAACCAAGAGGGAAAGCAGAGTTAGCACCCTCCTTCACTGGGCAGAATGAAGTGCTGTTTGGATGTCTCCCAGTCCGCCATCTGCAACCATGCTGTGAGGCAACAGCCTCTAATTCTGTCTCCATCCCCAGAATGCAGTAGAGGCATTACCCAAAAGGCATCACTCAAAAGGCATCCTCCTGGGTCTCTTTCACTGATCCAGACAGTGGTTTCATAAATCTGTAGGTGGATACCAAGGTCTTCTAATTCATATTCTTTATCTGTCCACCCTGTTATATTACTGATTTTTCTGGTGTGAAAGAATACCTTCTCCAAAAATGCTTCTGACACTGTCTGTTTAGATCTCCCACGTCTTGAAAATATTACCTAAAGTCAGATATGTGGAAAACTTCCAGACTTCTTCTATGGTTTTGAAGGTGAGGAGGAACCGATCCTCCTGTGCTTGCATAGAGACCAGCCTGGCTGACAGCTCCTACACACGGAAGACAAAGCAAGATTAAGGGACGGGCCTGCAACTCTGACAGGGGGTCTCCTTTGTCAGTGTGGGAATAATATTAGACTCTGGAATGAGACTAGACACTCATTCATTAGCATAGTTAAGACCGAAGCTGTGCAAGTTGGTCACATGGAGTTAAGGGGAGGGCAAAGCCCGCTGAGTCCTTCAGCCAGGAGGGATGGAGTACCCACAGTGACAATTCCCCAGGGTGCAGCAGTGGGAGGGTGAAGAAGCTCCATCTCCTCCTCCAAATCTTTTCCCCCATGGTGCACACCAGAACCACTGCGCTTTTGAAACCCAGACACCCGAACCACACCGTGGCAGTGTTAATGTTCAGTCAGGACAGGCACAGCTTCCAAACTGCTTCTCTGAGGCTGAAAGCAGTAACTGTGCCTCAAGGGAGAAGCTCTCCTTTCACAATTGCTGGCACTAGTATGTCTGCACCCTTCCAGGTCTTCTGGGAAGCTCTGCAGGGAGCCCTGAGGGGCTTAATAACCAGCAAGGAAGGGCAGTTCAGTCCAGGAAACATCTCTATACCTGTAATGATTTTTCTATATGAAGCCAAATACCCTGAGAACCCCTGTGCATGTTCAGAGATGCCACCTCCACCCGGGACCTGAGTCCGGCACACAGCTTTGGCAATCCCAGCCCTGTGAAATGCTGACTATTTAGACTAACCCCAGGGCTATCTGCATGATCCCTCAGGCAGCTCAGAGCCTCCAATATGAGGCTCCTGACATGAGGCTCAGCTTTGCATTTGCCTCTCACCTGTTACCAGTTCGTTTTTCCCATCATTCCAGTCCCTTACAGAGTCCCCATGTGCAGGAACACACCCTGCAGCAGCCTTGGAGGAAATTCTCTTTCTCAGCTGGGCTGGGGCTCCTACCTTGAACAGGGCACAGACATCTCTGTCATCACTCTCCAGGGCCCACAGCTTCTTTCTGGCCGCTTCCTGCAGCTGGGAATTGAGGCACTTGGAGGAGCGGCTCTCAACGGAGAAGAAGAGTGAAATCTCTTGAAAAGGAAGTGTGCAGGATTAAGGGGGAGAAGGAGCTCCATGCCACACAGCTGCCTCCACCACACTGCCTCCCTGCAGCCAGCCCCACTAGTGCCTCCAGTCCTCACCTGGCTGCGATGCTCAAAAAACACAAACCTAGCCCATCATCCCCCCTCCAGCAACAAAGACGAGAAACTCAAGGGATAACAGGGGATCAGTTAGCTGCGGAGCCAGGCCTTGCTACATTCAATCACTGGAAATCTGGGTGATGCCAAAGGCAGCATCTTACCTGGCGGAAAGCCCTCTCTGACAGCCAGCAGCAATGAGGAGGGATCCGGCGAGCCTTCTGCTGCCTCCGTAGCAGGGTTGCTTGGCTCCAATGCCCCAGCCTTACCTAGCGAGGAGGGGGGACACAGAAGACAAATTTTTGGGGAAGAGGTCTATAATATTCTGCCTAACCATGCCACCTGAAAGCAAAGCCCATGGCTTGCACTGCAGATCTGTCTGGGGATTGTGTGAATCTGGTATCACCGTAAAATCATGCTCAAGGTTGGAGGCAAGATCCATGGGATTGTTGTGTCCTAACTACATGATACTCTTGTTGACTGGTTTCTTTCCAGTGCTTTGAGGTGAGGGGACTTTTTCCCCTTGCTCTTGGGATAGATCCTCACTGAGCAGATCTGGTAGAAGGATGACCCCATGACACAGAGCGTTTTTTTGGAGAAGACCTCAGAGTGAGACCACTTCCCCAGTGCAGGAGAGCCAAGGACTTACAAAACTCTTTGCTCAACAATTTGACAGTCAAAATGAGATTTTCTTCCGTGCTTGCTCTGGTCGGTATCTGAAACCCAGGTTGCATTCTCTCTGTTTCACACATCATCAACTATTGCTATAAAGGATTCAGAAACTGAAACTTTAGCTGGTAATTATGTTAATGAAGGCTGAGGTACATAAAAATCCAGCTTGCTCTTCCACAGCTTTATTGGCTGTGGAGGGATAACAAGATTAAAAAACAATTTTTGTCAGTAATCAGATTGGACTTGTAAGACAAACACGTACCCAGAGATCTGGAGCTGGAACGTGCAGTGGCTTTTGTAAGTCACTTCTGTGACCATAACTATCCTCCACAGTTCTTTTTATTGAGCCAGCTTTGCTAGTCAGTCAAATAAAATGTTATTTGCATGCAGAATTATAATCCTTATTTATAGTTAGCAGTAGAAAAGAATGGCCCAAGGCTGGACATGTAATGAATAAGCTTTTCTTTGAAAGAAAAGGCTCTACATTTCTCAACAGCTCATTTGAACACACTTAACAAAGGACTTCATCCAGCAACTCCGTCCCCTTCCACACATGCAGAAAATGGAGACGGGGAAGTGAAACGAGCCAGAGACAGAGCTAAACCCGAGCTGGCTCCTGCCTGGGCTAGGCTTGCCTGCCAGCTGCTTCACTCCTCCCTCCCTTCCTCTCCTCCCTTTATCCCGGCAGACCCTGGTAGGCTTCACTGGGTTCGGCAGGGCCTGGTGGGCAGGGGCTGAGTCCCCCTTCTGTGGGGACAGGTACCTGATGCCATGGTCTTCTCCCGCCACCATTTTCCCTGGTGCTTGGCTGCGGTGCGCTGCAGGCGGTCCAGGCGGGGCAGGAGCACGGACGAGCGGGGGCAGCAGGAGTCACACTCTTCACCTGGGGAAGACGGGTGGTGGGGAGAAGCATTCAGGCCCCCAGCAGAATGCTCCCCGCCTAAGGGATCTCTATATGATGTGCCGAAGGAGGTGGCAGGTCGGACACTGCTCATGCCACCTCTGCCAGCAGCATGACAAAGCATGTTGGTGGGTCTCCGCAGAGCCCGGCAGGGGCCAGGGCTCACTCAGGCAAGAGGAGAAATGGGTTTGCTCCCCACAGCACTCACCGATTCAGTGCTTATTTTTGTTTGGGCCAGGCTCAGAAAGGGAACTGGGAGCTTTTTCAAGAGACCAATTGAAACTGCTGGTGGGGAGTCGTTCCCAGTCGTGCCAGTGACTCATTTACCTCCTCAGTGCTGAAGTATTTTGTAACAGAGGGCAGGAAACAGCCCCAGCCCAGGGCTGAGTACGGGTCCCAGCAATCAGGGCTGCACTCCTGGCAGCCGGGGCTGAGGCACTCGCGCACCCGCTAGCACCGGCTCTCCCAGGGGACACGTGGCCACAGCTGGTGGCCCTAAGCCACCTCCCAGCTCGCTCCTCCGGACCGATAGCACGGCCCCATTAGCTCATTTGGGCACGCAGGTGCGGGAATCATGCTTCAGGGGCTGGCAGCACCCCATGGGCTCTGCAAGCCTTGTGATGCTTGGGGTGCTCCTGGGCAGCAGTGGCAGCAGGACAGGGGTCACAAAGGGCTCCTGAAAAGCCAACAGTGTGGGAATAAACCAACCCCTGAGTCATCCTCTCCCCTCCCTGGCCAAAATGCCCTGCCTCATTCCCCATGCACCCAAATCTAGTGACAGATCAAGTGCCCAGCAAGAGGAGGGGACACCAGTGGCCATCTCAGGAAGGGCAGGCAAGCAGCCAAAGGGAGCCACTGCTTAGCACAGAAGTCTCCCCAGCAGCCCCGGCAGCCGGGTGAGCTCTTCAGCCACACGTCTCACAGCCTTGCTTGGACAAAGCAGGACCATGGCATTCCCACAAACAGCTTACCTGTGCACCCTAAGGACAGGTCCTGGTGCCAGCGGGTCCCCAGGCAGCAGCCCATGTGTCCAGCAACACCACCAGCCCCGAGCCGGCAGGCTGCTGCTGCACTGGCAGGGGTGAGTGCGCCACTCGCTGCCTGGCCAGCACCGCAGCTCAGCCCCAGCCA
>VZTL01030493.1:0-13302 GCA_013400535.1 Scopus umbretta
ATATATTTAGGCCAGATTTCTCAAATGTTGCTATTTGAGCTCAAGCACCTGGAAATTTGTAGATAAACTGTCGAGTTTTTTGGCATCTCCAGAGCCAGTCACACTAGGATGTAAAGTTGTTTCTGTGACAATTTTCTGAGTATTTTTAAAAAGTGAAAGTAACGCTTTTCTTTATTTCCCACAAAACAGGAAAGTGACTTTTCCATAACATCGAAAACTCTCTCAACTGTAGACGCTACAATACTTTCTCAGAGGTGTCCTGGAAAAGGAAACGAGTAGGGCACTGGACTGAGATTCAGCAGATCTAGAATTGTCTACCGATTTTCTGAGCTATTCTGTGACTTGGTCACGGGCAGTTCTCTTTAACCTTTGGTTGTTCATCTATAAAATATAAATAAATGATAACTTCCCAATTGTTCCGGCAGGTTAGAAAGATGAATCTGGTAGTGCTTGTAAGGTAATCAGATAATATTCAAAGAATGCCTTAGGAAGCACTCAAAGAAAAACAGTTGTTTCTACAACGCAATTTGGAAGGTGCGAAGTAATTACGACCTGACACTTGCGTAGCAGACAACAATATGTTATAGACCAGTTGCCTCATTCGGCAAGTAGGACTGTTCTTTGTAGTAGCATGACATAGGGCTGCCTCATGAATAATAACTGCCAGAAATATAATAAAATATTTCACAATACACGTACACAGGCAAAGGAGAAGAGTTATACATAAAGATGACTGGATGACAAGGAGTATAGAAATCCTCCATATATTCAGAGGGAGCCTCTGTATACTGTCATGTGATAGGAGAGATGCCATCAAGTATCCGACTCACTTCAACCAGAACCCCACAGGGATTACTCCAACACACACACATACCAGCTGCATGGAGGAATACTAACAGAAGTTCATGGATGAAAGGTAGTAATAAGGTTTTGACCTCATAGTCTAGGTGTGTGTCTCAAACCAGAAGGAGAAAGGACGACTAACTTTTCCAGGTGGTATACGTATTTCTTCACAAACCAGAACCAACCCAGGCATACTTTCTCTTATCTGTCAGCAAATCATCTTCTATGCAAGATCATTATGCTGATGAAGCACTTTAAATTGCTGGGAGAAAATACAGAATGAAGGTCCCATTCATGCCATATTACATTTGTATTTTACAGTTCTGGGGAATACATTATATTGTGCTTTTATGATGGATGACGGTAGTCTTCATAACCATGATACTTAAAGCTTTTCATGCATCACCCCTCTACAAGGAGCAAGTAATTAATGCTCATTATTTGCATATTCTATAGAATATATTTTTTCCTGATATTATATATATATACCATGAGAGAAAAACTGAGAAGAAATTGTTGTTTGTTTTCCTGGTTCTATCAATTCTGTGAGTACTACATTTAGTATTTCACAGCTTTTTAATGGTTACATGTAAAACGTTCTCAATGAACATATGCTGTTGCAAATAAACAGTCTAAAATTCTAGAAGAAGTTTACTTATGTTCATATCCAGATAAATAAGCTGCTTATTAAGTTTGACATCTGTGATGTTTGACACTACAAGAAAAACATTTATAAATTTCCATAGCAAGTATAATAGTTATCATAACTAATGCTAAAAATGTTGTGTGTATTATTAATTTATTATCACAGATTTGCTCAGAATAGCTTTAAAAATATTCTATTGATTTTGATATTTGCCAGAAATTGATTTGGATTAGCAATACATTAGGTATATTTGTTTTTTGGAAAAAAAATAGTTTAAAAAACCAGAGAGAGTTGGTGAGACAACAGGTGTCTACCACACCTACATGCATTCTATAGCCAGTGGTCCACACTGACCAAAGTTTGCTGCTGTTAAAGACCATGCATTAGATCCCAAGTTTAATAGCTCTAGGCAGTATATGTTTAATTGCAACAATAACAGAACATAAACTTCAGCTTATTTTATATTCCCAGAAATGCAACTGTTCCAGGATTTTTAATAAGGATTTCTGTTTCCTCAGCCTAAGCCCTTTTAGACAAAGAACTGTTCTTCATCTTTCTTATGGATGGTTAACTGGGACAGAGAAATGAAATCAAGCAAGAAATCTATTCAGTCAGTTTCACTTTGCTGTCTTTTGACACGTACCAGTAGACTAGATCAATGAAAAGGAAGCTTGCACTGGTGTATTCACACACAACAGCTGTTTCAAATTTCAGATTTTATAAAAATAAGTACAACAGCTACTGGCCACAGGCCTGATTTCTGCTGCCCTTTTCCCACAGAACATGCCACCACTCTCACACAACCCTTTCCTGCCCTTCCTGACCACCTCTGCAGAGCTTCTGTTCTTAATAAGCCTGTGGTAAATGCATACCATGAGGATAGCCTACGAATGCCACTACAAAGCAATGGTGTACTGGCAATACATAATATTCGAGCCATGCATTTGACTCATCAACATCCCATCCATATTACGACTTTAGAAAATTTATTTCCAAAAAGGCATTGTCTCTCCCTGTTGTTACTACGTTGAAATTGATTGGGGAAACGCTCCACATCTTATTTTCAAAGTCTACAGTGTGGCATGAGAGGTTCCCACCCTTTATTTTAAAGAATCTGAAATTTAGAATATCACCTTTAAAAATCTTGTTCATTTCAACTTTGTTTTTTTGTCATAAGATAGGCTTGGGTGATTGCACTTACACGGTGTAAATTACACTTACACTGTGTGAATACACACAATTTTACAATAAAATCCTCCTTTTAGTATTTCTACATGAAAATTCTACATGAATATTTCCACATTCATACATGTTTCTGCCCTAACTATAAGTTCTTCATATCTGGTTATGCCAAACAAACTTCATTTTTACATGCAATGCAGAAAGATAGCTAGAATCGTTGTTCAACCGTAAGAGGTTCATGTCTGTGAGACAACAGCTTTATTCAAACTCAGTATCCTGATGGTAATTTTTTTCTTGAGTTCAAGAAACTTCTTAATGTTTTGAGCTCAAAGTACAGGCTTCAGAATGGCTTTCCTTCCCAATTCTCAGTAGAGAAGAGTCTTGTGTTTCCACTGCTTCTAATCATGAGTAGAATAGCTTTTATTTTGATCTGTTTCTCTTTAGATTGTTAGATTTTTCTAAACTGAAAACACCAAAAGTGTTTTGAGAGAGAAAGCATCTAAAAATCTTGCAATTTGATACATAGCAACAGCATACACATCTACTCCATAGCTCCCTCATATCACGAGGAAATCTGAATTCCTTCCTCAGTGCCCTCTTGGGTCATTTTCTTTTGCAACCCACCAAAGGCTTCAAGCTGACCTCATCACCATGTTTCCATGGAAGCTGTTTTCCTTTTTGCTAGCCCAGTCCTGGATTTCCTGGCATTATCTTCCTATTGTCATCTAAGAACAATGCAATTTCTGAAGCTTTTATCTGTTGCCTCTCTATCTGATACCTGATCTAGATTATGGCCTTTACAAGCTGAACACAAGAGTCCTCTCTTTTAGGGAAAGCTGTATGCTTTCTTTTTTGCTCTGTACTTGCACAGGTGTGTTGCTATTGGGTGGTTTATGTAACCCTCAATTCAGTTACATCCATAATTAAAAAAACTACTGTTTAATTAATACGTATTGTTCATCAAGCACTATTTCTGATTTTGGTAACACTGCAGTCTAGGATCATTCTCTTTCACTTCTTTAAGTGATCACCTTAGGAGCGATTGTGTATTTTCAGAAAACTGAACGTGAACCTCAGTCCATCACGTCTTCCTCTACCAGCTATAAAGCAAGTTTCAAACGTATGCAAGTCACCACCACATACTACAGGTTATATTTTTATTGGCAGGGGCAAAGAGAGCTTCATGCTCTTCATGTTTCTGCACTCTGTGCCGCTACTGGAGTTCTACACTGTTGTTCTAAGGAGGACTCCACTTTCTTCCCTTTATGGGTGCTATAACTGTGGAAGCAGAGATTGATCAATCTTCTCAAACAAGGACAAGTATAGGCCCAGATTCTCAGTGTCTGTACTGTTGTCCTGAAATCTTACCACGTTTGAAGGGAAAAAGATGTTTTGCACAAATGCAAGGCCATATCTTGGGTCAGAATCAGTTTATTACGAAACAGAAAACATTCTCTGTCTCAAGAAGTGGGGTTAGAAAGTCTTGAGGTGGTTTTCGTACTGTTCCTCATAGCAACAGAAAAGGTTCAGAGATATCAGGAAAGCAAGATTAGAATATTTTCTCCCCTCCTCCTGTCTTTGAGAGTTACTTATTGGTTTTCACTAATTCCCTTGACATAACATTAATGACAGAAGTCCAGTCTGGAGCTTTGAGGAAGATCTGCCTGCATCCTTTTTTACAGCATACCAAGATTACCAAAGACTGCTAAAACCTTAAGTTTGCTCTTGGTTGAAGATGGATGTTCTAGGCCTTTCCATGTGAGCAGCCCAAAAGGACAAAATAAAAAGCTTTTCACTGAAAAGGCAGATTATATGTGAGCAGATGTTACAAACAGAATATTTCCAAGTGAAGTAAAAAAACTCAAACAATTTTCTCCTGTCAACTCATTGTAAACTTGTAGGGTGGGTTGTTTCCTTTAGGCTTTTTCTTTTTTTGTTTAATAATATAATTTTTTTTTGGCTTCCTGAGCCACAGACAACTCTACGTTGTACCATCTTTCCCTCAGACCTCAAGGTCTGTGCCTGCTTCTGGTGTTCCTTAACAGTCTCCCACCCTTTCCTGTACTACAATCTCCTTCCTACAATTTATTTTCTGTTTCTTATGTCTGTTTTATACTGTCCTCTGCAAAGTTTTCAAGATTGCTCTGAAGGAAGGTGGTGTTTCCCATTTTTTTCTACAGTTTCCACATACACTTTGGCCAAATGAAGACTCTGCATCCTAGAGGTTTCTTCTCAGGATGTGGACAAGGAAATAAAACAAATGTGCCCATGACAGCTACAGAGCCAGGTTTTATCAGAGCCAAACCTGGAATAATGTTTTAAAACAGAACATAAGAGTGACAATCACATTTTGTGTTTGTGTTGGTAAGCAGAACCCTTCGCCCATCTTGTTGCCACTCCAGGAGCCATATGGAGGAGTAGCAATAGCCCCTTTCAAATCCCCAGCAAAAAGTCCCCCCTCTGCCTTCAGCAAGACAGAGGTGCCTATTGCCCCAGCTCCCCTTCACAGTCCCTGCCTGTTCTGCCCATTTCTTTTCTGCCCCTATCCTGGGCTCTCAAAAGTGCTCCCCAGAAACTGCACAGTCACTCCCGAGGTGCTCCACTCTAGTAGTTACATGACCCAGTGGGCAGACTCTGGTGACAAATGATCTTAAACTGCATTGTCTGGATGATACTTTAATAATTTGACACTAGTATACTTTGTCTTTATGTAGCACCACTGTTTCTTCAGGATAGACTTGACACTTTTATAGTTTTGGTTTTTATTGGTGGGGGAGTGCTTTTGATTCCTTCCATGCCTTCTGAAGGGTACTTCATGAAAGTTTTTTAACAAAATCTTTCTCCATTCTCTGTTCTATCCACCTTAGTTTGCTTTTCCTTTATTACTGCACTGATATAGGATAGTCTGACCTTCTAACTCCATCAATGTACACAATCCCTCATCTTTCAGCTCCATGTTCTACTTAAGTAGCTCATACATTTTTTTTTTAAGGCCCAAACATTTTTCCATGCAGTAGTTTTAATGCAATTTATATATCCAGAGTCAGACCTTTCCCCAGCTTCTTGAAAAACTCTCTTACCAGTCTATAAATGCATTTTTACTCTGTCTCTCACTGCCTGTGCTTACAAGCAAAGCTTCTCAGGCATTGCCTCAAACAGTCTGGAGCAATGTTCAGAGAGATAATGTTATGAAAATTGGGTCTTGGCTGGCAGGCTAAACAAATGTTATTGTCCCGGAGTGGAAATAGTTATGGATCTAAAATTTTGACCTAAACATCGAAGAATTATCACAGCTTTCATGCCACATCCTCATAGAAGGCACCAAACATTGCAGCTGCAGCATACATCCAGTCTAATGCACTGGCTTCAGGAGACCTTCTGTCTCCCTCAGACCCTTGGGAAATGCACCCTAGCACTCCTCTGTGAATAGCCCTTTACCTTGCAATGCAGAACACAAAGAAGTTGGCTACCTATTCACATCACTGCAGACTGTGGCTACATGTTCACATCATCACAGACATAGCACCAGAGTACAGGAATGATGTCCATTTTTGTCAATATTAATCCACAATAGTAAATAGACATTGCAACCTTTTTTTTTGAAGTGACAGACAATTGCCAGAGCAAGATCCACATTAAATTAAAACTGCTGATAACATACCAGATGAAATAATTTAAAGCATTAATGAAGTTCCTAGTATGGTCATTTGTATTATCTGGTCACTCAAGTTAAAAAAATATTCTTCCATGTTTTCAGCATTAAAAAAAAGCATGTCTGAAAAAATGCAGGACAGACAGCAGAAGAGAAGTCACTAAACATAAGCATTCCTAAGAGGAAAAACAGTTCTAGAGAAAGCTGACAATTAGAAAGTGGAAACTTGTCATCCATAAATGTCAAGTCTGACATAGAAAAGCTTAGGGGCTGTGGAACAGATTATTTGCACACGAATAAATGTGAGCGAATGCTATTATAGCTTTTAATGATATCTTATCAAGGCTTCTGTTCTACGCAAGACAAACAAGATAGTTGTTCATCTGGAAAGGAATAGATAAGCAGGGTATCAGAGTCTAACAAACTAAAATCAGAAATTAAATTTTCTTCAGATCCATGGTTTCCTGATTTAGTTTCCACTCACACACATTACAAGTAGATTAGATTCAAATGCTATCTTCTTGTGAAGACTAGATTCAAATGCAAACCTATGCTAACAAAATCTGTTCCTCTGTGAATTGAGAGTATTAGAGTCATGGACTTGATGATCTTAAAGGTCTTTTCCAACCTAAATGATTCTATGATTCTCTGATTTCACTTGGAAAAACATCGCCTCTTTGCACTGCCTGTGTGAGACTGTTTCTACAACTGCATTGTTATAGACCCAGAAATTAATTTTTCAGAGCTGCAGGATACGCAATAAAGCATGAAATTGACCTGGTATGTTTTCTGATCAAACTGAAGATCTGCCACCTGACAATAAAATGAGTGATTTCTCACGTTGCTAGAAAAGCCTGCAGGAGCTTGGCCAGCTGGTGCAAAGCAGTCACTGTAACATCCTAGATAAAGCTGCTGTCAAGTACCTCATGTCTCGAGATGTGAGAGCATGCACCAGGTTCTACTGGAGTGACACTTCATTGTCTGAGGAAGAGGAACAAGACACCTGAGTCAGCTCTCTGGAATGATTCAATATTGTCTGGATAGGGGCTAGTGTCCAGCCCAAAGCAGAATTCTCTCCTCTTCTCTCTTTTTTCTTTTCTTTTCAGCAGAACAAGTATTTTTATTTATGGATGCTGTGTTTCTGAGCAGGCGTGAAATTCAAACTACATTAGCTTCCTGTGTTAATAAGCCAGAAGGGACATTATACTTAAAAAAAAAAAAAAAAATTCCACTAGCTGATCCCAGGTATTGGAAAATCACCAGGTAAACAAGAGCATTAGATTGAGAAGATGAAATTAGAATCAGCCATCTTTATTGTACACATTTTTACATTCAGCAAAGTAAGAAGAGAAATAAGGCAGAGGAAAAGATTGTTGTTAAGTATACGTGCAAAAGGTTCAGTACTGTTACTTGGATATCTGAACCATAAAGCCATCAAAAAGCCACAGCTGAAAACCACACAGATAGATTTGTGAGCAAAGAAAAATGTCTTTGAAAGGACAGGTAGTCTTTCCTCATGCCTATGGGCTTTTTCATATACGTNCCAAAGCTAATTTGGACAGATTATTTCTGTACGCACACACAAACTCACTCGCTCGCACACACACTCTCACACACACACACACACACACAGTGTATATTAACTACTCTTTGCAGTCTGTGAAGACCTACATGACTGTGAAGAACAAAATATAGATAAATTAATTTAGATTTCTTTGCCCCAAATGAGAGTAATTACATAAAACTGATAATTGAAAAATAAATGTTTCACTTTTGATTTTCAATACAGTTAGGGACAATTAACAGCAAGGCAAAATTTAATTAAAAATTTACAAAGCAGCACAGAGTTTTTGCTATTTCTTATTATTGAGAAAAAAAATTAAAAATCAGTTATCAGCCAGTGCTGCTGTGAAGAGTTATTTAAATCTCAAAATATAATTAAGAGCAGGTAGAAGGGGAAATAGAAACAGAACTAAGGAGAAGGACTGGATTAAGTTTTCTGGCTGCAATATTTTGTTTTGTAAACACAACATTACCATCTCCTTGAAAGCTTAAAAATGGTTATGGAGGAAAAGATCACTGAGGTGAAGTTGGAATTTCCCGTTTGTTAATTAAAATTCCTCTCTCCACTTGAATTTCAGGCATCCTTTCAAAAAAATATTCTTCTATATAATACCAAAAAGTAGACATGAAAACAAATTAACATTTAACTTCCTCAGATATTTTAATGTGAATTTTTTAAAATTCAGTTTTATGAGAAATGTTAAGAATTACATAACAGATTTTCTATAAAATCAAAATCCCAATATGATATCTTGTCAACAAAGTATCCAGTATCTGAGTATTTAGTTTTTTCAGTCAGAGGTGCCTTTTATTTCCACCTATTTCCTCACAAAAAATGTTTCGCTCTCTTAGTCTTCAGTCTTCCAATGGGCATACTACCCCCTTGCAATGAGTAAGTTATCTTAATTTGCAACAGTTATTATTTCATTGCATAAGAAACCCTAGAAAAATACTTTATAATAAAATGAGGTCAAATAACCTGCATTTCAAAAGTTTGATTTTTGTTTTTTACATTGGGTCAGAGTATTAGTCCTCTCAGCTTTCTGTACAGCTGAGCTCAGGACAGTATTTTTAATCACTTTGGAGTAGTTCAGTCATTTCTTGTATAACCAGAATAGATAAGCTTATCAGACATTAGGGAAAAATCACATAGTACTTTCCACAGGGTCAGTGAGAGGGCTTAGTAATGCCCCAAGCACGTGCTAGTGCGCTCTTAGTTGCTGCCTCAATTTCTTTAAAATTGAAAGCTGATCTGACACAGAACCAGTTTACAGAGTGCTAACTTTTCTATAGAAAGAAGTAGTTCTGTCCCTGAATGTAAAAAAACCACATGCACATATTCAGAGAGAGCCAGAAATTACCTGTTACAGAAAGTTTTCTGCAAAAATACTGCTGATGTTCAGATACATGGCTTCCTAGAGCCACTTTAATTTTATTAGCAATTTTTTCTCTCCTTGACATTCTGAAGGCTGAGAATGGAATAAAGAAGATACATTTCATCATTATTTTTATGATTACTTTTCTAGTTACTCTTGGAAATAGGAAAAAAATTAAAAATTATTAAGAGAGCAGCAAAAATCATTAAGGACACCACTTACATTGAAATGCCCTGATAATTACATCACACCAATTGCAAATCCATTTCCAGTTTGGTGCTACTGCTAGAAGCAGTTTCTAGTGGGCTGGAAACAATGTCTTGTTGAATTATGTTTGTTTGCGTTTTTTGGCTGGGTTTTTTTTTTTTTTTTAAATACATCTGTTTTTTATACGTACAAAACTTTAATGGCATATTTCAAAATATCAGAAAATCTGACATAAATCAGCAACAAAATTGTTCTGGCAAGCAGATCAAGGCCTGGCTTTGAATTAGCAATCAAAGCAGCCATTATGTCAATAACATAAATGCCATTGTACCTCTATCAGCTTCTTAAAACTGACAGAAATCAAAATTGATAGCAAGAAACAGGTAGGCTTCAGTCCTCCAACACTTTATTACCGACATATACTATTTTAAATAAGCAGTAAGCCATTTAAGGAAGAATAACTAAAAACATTTTCATGTCTAGGCTCTTCTAATACTGACTAGAGGCAGTTTCCCTTCCCTTGTTCCACTGCCTTATAGCAAAAATAATGAAGTAGGTAGGAAAAGTAGTAATCACCAAGCTGCAGAGATGATCCACAGGCATACAAATCTGGGGTAAGAAATCAGTTCTTAACTGTAACTCAAGAGCTGTAGAAAGAAAAAAATGTTGTTTTCTAGCTACCATTAGAGAGGGACTTGTGGCAAGTTATGTCCATTGAGTCAGCTCCAGATTTACCAGTTGTAGCATGTAATTCTTGTTGAAAGACTACACTCAAAATACCCACTACACATGCTACTCTGCTACAGTCACATGTGTGATCAGCCTGGCCTTTTCTCTCATTCCACAACACTTGTAGGTTTAGAGGCACCCAGGTTTCCTCAGTAATAATCCAAACTTACGATCTTTACTTATAACAGCCTACTTTAACAAACAGAGAAACCCTTTAAAAGGAACCAGAAGGAAGGAAAGAACCAAAAGACCAGCAAGAAATAAAATATTGAATCACCACCTCCTTGGCTGGAGGATTAGGTTCTGACACTTGTATTGTTGAAAGGCTGTCAGCCAGAGATATAGCCATGTTTTTTAATATTAACTATTTCATTTCAGTACATACAGACACTCAGGATCCAAGCTCTTCTTACACTTACTTCATGGCTGGCATAATTCTCAGGGCTTCAGTTTTCCTCTTGACAATGACAACTGACAAATCTATGTCAACTTTTCTAAGTATTGTTTAAGTCCATCCTTTGACTTCTCATTCCAGATTCTATCAGATGATTTCTCAAGACTCCTACGCAGTATCAAATATATTTCCTCAAAGCCCATAGGGTAATTTAAGCAAAACTGTAAATATAATTAAAAAAAATTCTGCAGCTACTTCATTCACCACCTTTAAGCTTTGATCCAAGGGACTTTTCTTGTTAACCTAACTATAAAAAAATGCTTCATATTAAACTTTTCTGTGGAAAATGGTACATTTAACAAGAATTTAATTTTTGGATATTCTTATGTGTCTAGGTCAGGGTTTTGCATCTGAGAAATTAAGAATTTACCACCAACATAATGGAAATTCTTTGTCAAAAATCACATAGTCTGAATACAGCCTAGACTCTGAATTATCCAACAGATTGTCTTTTAACAAAACATTTTAATTTTGTGTAGGTTGAGTTTTGATCAATTAATTGCAGTCTCCTATAACCAACACCATTAGTTCAGTTTATCAATCCAAATAAGCATTCATCAACTGTTTGAAGTAAACTACTATCAGTACCAATATAAATTCAGCTAGAACAAATCTAGTGTGTCGATAGAAATTTTTTTGCGTGGTTTTGATCAGCCAAGAGTATTGTAACTCGGACACTGGGTTATTTACTCTTTGAAGTTACTATTCTGGTTTCCTAGGAAAATGAATTTTGTGGAAATGTGTGCCCAAGATCCTGTGATAACCTTTGAACACTCTGCCCAAGTTCAGCCACAGATGATGAAAAAGGTAATGAACTCACAAAAACTCTGTGAAAACCAGTCTTCCACTCCCACAGAGAGAAAACTGTTCGGTTGCTTGCTCATCTAATATCAGGTAACCTAAATGGGAGGAAAAGCTTAGGTGCTGTCCCAGCCGTAGAAAAAGCTTTGTTCAGATCTCACACTTCAACCTGTTAGCCATTAATCCATAAGAAGCAGGGCTTACTTGAGACCAGTGTTCACAGAACCGTTTTATTTCTTTTCCTTTCTGTGGATATCAGAAGGAAGTTTTATTTACTGATTTGGAAGACACGGTAAAAGAACAGTAGATTAAGGACATCTGCTTCAAGCACACAGTAGTTCTACACTTCCTTATGTAGATTTACCCAGAGTTTTGTCACCCAGCTGTATCTGTCAAGGTGTTAGAGACCTGTTAAAAGGTTCAGCATTATCTTCAGCAATTTTTCATTCATTGCCTGGAATTTCTTTTCAAGATTTCCAGAGATAACTTTGCCAGGTGCCTCGATACTACAAATTTTTCTCAAATATCAGATATTTTTGTGTTGTTTTGTTAACTAAGGAACAGACCAGTCAGCCCTTGGACATGGTCATCTGCAGTGTTCATTGTGCCTAATAAGATTTTTCATATCTGCATCTTACAGTCATTTGGGGCTTTTCCCCCCCAGATAGTCTCATTTATCTTGTAATAACAAAACAGTTGAAGAAGCAAATATTTGTAATTAAATCTGTCCTATCTAGGAAAAAAGAAAATCACACTGTGCAATAGGTGAAAGTTCATATTGTTCTTTTGTTAACAAACTGCTAGTATTTTAGGATTTTCTCAGGAAATCTCTCATTTTACACTACTACTGATAACCTTCAACAAGAGATCTAAAACTACACATTGCTTAAAAATAGTTTCTATAATCCTTACTGTCTAACATGGGGATTTTCCCTTTTTATCAGAGAAAATAGTTTTTCTTACACACCAGTACTTTGGAGGCTTTCAAAATGTAAGAATTCAAAACTAGACTGGTTCTACCTGACAAATACTTCGTGAAGAGCAAATTCAAGGCTGTGAGAACTTCCTCTCCCCTTAATTCTCAACACTGTTTTCTTTCTTTTTTTTTTAATGATTTTATAACAGAGTAATTATATCAAAATTAAACTTTCAAGCTTCTCTAAATAAATTGGAGAGATTCAAGCCTCAAGTTCTGCAAACTAGCTTTTACAAAGCTGCCTTTGAACAAAGAGTTAAGTCTTGTTACCTTCTTTCTTTTTAACAAAAGCTATTAAAAGGATGCAAATATCTCCAAGAAATACACAGAAATAACCTTTACAGAGAAAGCAGAAGTTCTCACTAATTAGGACAAAAATTACTTCTGTCTACTCTCAGCAAAGGGCAGATCTTAGTTAAGCATATTTTTCCCCTTTAAAAGAAAAGGAAGCAGGGTAATTACGAACTTGATATGTTCTACCTAACTCCTCAGTCATATACCCTCCAGAGGTTCCTGAATTCTCAGTTCTTTACTCAGTTTCTAACCTCTTACAACTCAGGCTTCGCAGCAGAGGAGTGGGTGTCAGCTACAACAATTAGCCTTACCATATAATGAATTAGCTACTGCTACTACCGTTTTGAGTCAGTTGCTGAGGTGAGCAGCTCTGGTGGTGGCACGATCTGGTGCTGGCGGAGCACTCTAACATGGCGTACGGGGTTTTTCCTGAACCGGGGGAACCTCTGGGGAGCCAAGAGACCCACCTGGGAGCCCACAGCTCACATGGGAGTGGCTGACGAGACCTGGGCAGTGTCAGGAGCAACCACAGTCAACATCTCCCACCTATAAAACAATCCCTGGGGAGAATGAGTGATC
>VZTL01030501.1:0-15268 GCA_013400535.1 Scopus umbretta
CAATTGGGGCTAAACCACAACAGAGAGGAACTGTTATATTCTGTAAACCCACAGTAAACTCTGTGAGAGAGCAGCTGGGTGGGAAATTGGCTGTTAGCCAATGCTATCCACCACAGGTACACCAGCATCCTGGAGCTCACTGAGGGGCACTGAGTACAGTACAGATTCTGTGACTGACAAGAATGTATATAAAAAAATATACTCACTGCCCCTGGCCAACTGCCCAGAGTTTATATATTGAGCGTGATGCCATATGGTATGGAATAGCCCTTTGGCCAGTTTGGGTCAACTATCTTGGCTGTGCCCCCTCCCAGCTTCTTGTGCACCTGTCGGTCCTAGACCAGTGTAAGCACTACTTAGCAATAGCTAAAACGTCAGTGTGTTATCAACATTAGTCTCATCCTAAATCCAAAACACAGCACTATGCCAGCTACTAGGAAGAAAACTAACTCTATCCCAGCCAAAACCAGGAATGAATGTTGTAAAGAATAACATCCACAGTCCGTAATCAAGGAACAGGCATACCAATCTAAAAATAGACCCTAGATTACAGAGGGACTGAAGGTATTTTACTGTATAGCAAAGAAACATTTGGGTGCCTAAAAGTTTGGTTGTGGTTTAACCCTGGCCAGCAACTAAGCACCACAGAGCTGCTTGCTCATTCCCTCTGCCCCGTTGGGATGGGGAGAGAATCAGAAGAGTAAAAGTGAGAAAACTCATGAGTTGAGATAGAAACAGTTTAAAAATTTAAATGAAATAAAGTAAAATAATAGTAGTAATAAAAATCATGATGATAATAAGTCATAATCATATACAAAACAAGTGATGCACAATGCAATTGCTCACCACCTGCTGACTGATACCCGGCCAGTTCCCAATCAGCAACTGCAGCTCCCTGGCCAACTCCCCCCAGTTTCTATATGGAGCATGACGTCATATGGTATGGAATAGCCCTGTGGTCAGTTTGGGTCAGCTGTCCTGGCTGTGCCCCCTCCCAGCTTCTTGTGCCCCTGGCAGAGCATGGGAAGCTGAAAAGTCCTTGACTAGTATAAACACTGCTTAGCAACAACTAAACCATCAGTGTGTTATCAGCATTGTTCTCATATCAAATCCAACACACAGCACAGTGCCAGTTACTAGGAAGAAAATTAACTCTATCCAGCTGAAAGGAGGACAATATGTAATTCCATCATTATTTGTCTTCCCTTTGTAGTATTCCCTTGCAGTGATGACTACATTTATTTTGAATTAAAGTTATTATTAATGCCAATATGGTGTAACACTTGTATTTATTATTCTATTTATTATACTAATCACAATTTATTTATGATGGGTCTTTTCCAGGCAGACAGGACTCAACAGCCTTTGTCTGTAGTAGGTCTCAATGCATCTTAGGTATGCTCATCAAATTGTTACTACTATTTTTCAGTGAAATTTCACTGCCGTTAAGTATTTCCAAACAGATTTAAAGAATGTTATTTATTGTGTGTACTAACTGATTAGTAGTGACATTTAAGGATTACATTGTGCCTCTGTCAAAAACACTGGAAACATTATATAATGCTTGTATATGCATGTACACTTGTACCCACAAATGCCCACACATGCACATGTGCATATATCTCTGTCTAAAAGTGCTCTAAAATGGAAAGATAACTTGCTGCTGTAGCATTACTGTATCTGCAAAATTTTTAAGGGCATTAAGTGATTTTACTGGCAATAGAGGCTGGCAGTTAGGAGAGTACTTAGAAACATTTATTCTCAGAGTTTATATTACTGGTAGAGAAATATTCAGCTCAAAGGCAAAGTTGTCAAAGGCAAATCAGAATAAACTAAAAATAGGCATGAAACCTCAAGCTCTATTAATCTTTTCATATAAAAATATCTTAAAATAGTCTGCATTGTTTTAAGAACCCAAGAAACAATCATTTTAAGTAGACTTTCTTAACTTGCTGACATTTTGTTGTCCTGTTTTTCAAACCTTTTCAGCATCACAACTCATTCCAATCATTTCAGTGTAGCCAGTGGTTCAAGGAACTGAATATTTTTTTGTCACTCGTTGTATATCACAAATATTGCATGCAGTTCTGGGCCCCCTGAGACAAGAAAGATATTAGTAAACTGGACCAAGTCCACGAGGATGGTCATGGCTGAAGTACCTGATCTTTGAGGAGAGGCTGAGGGTCTGGGTCTTTTTCACCTTCAAGAAGAGCCGATTGTGGGAGACCTGACAGCAACCCCCACCAGTGCCTATTGGGAGGTTGCTGAGAAGACAGAGCCAGGGTGTCTACTGATGTATATAGCAGGAGAACAAGTGACAGTGGTCCTCAAATTGAAACAAGAGGATGCCAGCTGGATACAGAGAAATAAAACTTTCACTCAGAGGATAATTAAGCAGCAGAGCAGGCTGCCCAGAAAGGTTGTGCAGTTTCTATCCATGGAGTTTGTGAAAAATTAGCTGAACAAAACCATAAGCAACATGGTGTGAATGCACTGTTAATCCTGCTTGGAGCAGGAGGTTGGACTAGATGACTTCCTGAGGACCCTACCAACCCAAATGCACCTGTGATTCTACCATTTTTGCTTTTTTATGAGTCATAAAAAAAAAAAATCCAACCCACACCCCAAAAACAAACCAGTTTCTATGTTTATCTAATCATTAACTTCTGAAACAGAAACTTTAACACTGAAAGCTATTTCATTAAATTTTTCCATGATTTACATACAGATTTTATGTGGAAAACGTTTTGCATGTGCATGTAAATTTATGTGCAAGTATGTGATTTATGGCACACTCAAGGAATTCTTTCCTGGAGAGTCCCATGCCTTTCGGACCTTACCTGGATAATTTACATTACAAGCAAGCAGTGCTCAACCCCTTTGCAGTGGTCTTTGCAGTAAAAAGACTGCATCCCTCACCACTCTGCCTTGCTACCACCAGTGTAATTGTAATGATAGTGCCACAGAGGGTGAAAGGGTTTCTGAAGAGAATAAAATGACATGTGTATATAGGATTCAGGAACCGATTTATACCTGTAGATTTTTCTTCTTTCAGCTTATGTTATCACAAGAAATATTTGTTTAAGTTCCACTTATGCAGTTGTTTAGTTTCTTGTATAAACATGTGGAATGAAATTGAGACCTCTGGCTCTGTTGAAATCCGTGGAAAGGAGATTTAACTTCAAATCTCTGATAAAAGTATTGACGTATAGGTATGTTTTTACATACATTTTTAACATATGTCTACAAAATTAATAATTTTTCCAACTGCTGGTCTTTTGCAAAACAACAAAAAAGAAAAAAAAAATTCATCGCTCTATGCTCTATGCCAAAACTTTCTAACGAAATAATTCATAGTGCCATCTAAGAGGAGAAATATGCTTTTAAATGTTCATCATACCATCTATTTATTTCATTTTTGAAACGATAAAATCAAACTCACCTGTCTTTGTTAACATCATATGAATTAAATATTTTTCTATATCTTTTATATAAAGACATTGTCTAGAAAAAGAATTGTAATCAGATTAATATGCTGGCAAACATTTTAGAATGTTGTTCTTCAGATCTGTAGTTAATTGTCTAATTAAGGTATCACATTCAAAAAGTTCAACAGCATATTGGCTTTCATTTAGTTCACAGCAATTTCTCAAAGAATTTACCACATCTAATTTTAGACATCAGCAACGTAAACTCTCAAGTCGAGTTCCAGTGCGGGAGTTTCATTGTCTACTTTCTAGACAAAGAAGAAAAACAAGATGTTGATCTGATGGTCTGATTATTCTGGCTAAAAGTAAATAATGACTCTGTGATGACGAAAGTCACATCCTAGACATGTCGATTTATTCCTATTGACTATAAAGACAGCCTTGGTGTTCATTTACCTTTAGTAGTATTAATTTTTTCATTAATACTACCTTCACTGTGTTGAGAATGCAGGCTGTTTTCAACTTACATACACACACAATACAAACACACAGACATGAGACTCACATGCTTTTCTATGCCCACATGTTTGCATATTTAAAGTTAGATCAGCATAGATTACATTCTATTTGTTCAAGTTGGCAGCTTTAAGGTAGGTCTGTTTGAATTACCTCCTATTTATATAAGAAAATAAGTTTTAATGTCAAAGGGATATATGCATGTGTACCTAGGTCAGTTTCCTTACGTATGCATCTATATTAGGACTTCTACCTTCACGTGAAAAAAATTGTTATTAATATATCTGTGCAATAAGTTGCTGCAGGCAAATTTTTCAAATGACGTGGAAGTGGTTAGTAATTAAATCCATTACTCTGTCTAAGTTCAGAAGTCTCACTTAATAGATGACTATGAAGATAAGGCAAGTGCTACTAGAAAAAAGAGAAACGTATAGTGTATGTGTAGATATAGATATAACTACGTTATAGAAATTCAGATAGGAGGAAATACCTCCTTTTCAATTAATGAATGTGCAAAGATGGTAAACAAAAGGTAAGAACAAACTGACTAGCTTAGTCTCTGGAACATACACTCAATGTACTTCAATATATCAAAAAATATTTGAAAAATAAATTAATAAAACAGTGACAGCATGCTGGTGAGCAAAACTATTTTTCAGAGCATAAAAAAATGTTGACTAAAACCCACAAGAATCTTCTAGTAGTAAAAGACTTGGCACAACTGACAGAAGAAACTGCATGTTAGTTGTGAAAAGGAAAATAAAACAACCCAAACAACAATATCCAAATTTCCCATTACCATTGATAAAACAGATCTTAAATTCATTATGGATGGCTATCTGAAAAATCTGCTTAACATTCCACATATATGAAAAGGCAAGGGGTGAAGCAGGAAATCTTAGGGAGTTATTTATTAAATAACAAATTTATAAAAGTATTGTGTGCTTGATAGGTCTCTGTTGCAGCTATACTTCAAAAACATAGTGAAGTATTAGTAAATGAATAATAAAAAAGACTGTATTAAATCTGATGATGTTATATTAAATAAAGAAGGGGAAATGGACTCTGTTATTATTCCAGACCAGACTATGTAGGGAGACTTCCAGCTGCCCCTTTTCTAGGTCTAGGAAAGAAAGAAAAGAACTAGAAAAGGAACAAGGAAAAGTGTCAGAGAAAACCAGGGATATGGAATAGTTTTCACAGAGAGAGAATCAATAACCTTGGTTTCCTCAGCCTGGCAAAGTACTGTATGACTAGAGAAGGTGAACAGAGAAAATTTTTTTAGGTTTTGCGTTACTTTCTCAGAATAGAGAAATTAGCAGGTAGAACATGAAAAGAAAAGGAAAGTTCTTTTATATACATAAAAGCAAAAGTGTTTAAAAAAAAAAAAAAAAAAAAAAAAAAAANTAAAAAAAAAGATTAGATTCATTATCAGAAAGTCCTGAAAAAAATGGTTGCCAGCAACAGAGTGATAAAAGGTCACTTCATAGTTATCCTATTTCTTTTGTTCTTTCTCCTGCTGTCTATTATCAGGTAAGATCAGTCTTGGTCTGAACCACTATGTTCTTATCACCTCATCTTATAGGAGACATGCTCATCTGCTGCTTAAGAACAAAAAGGGTCTTATTGTAGCTGCTTCCTTGAACAGACCCTCTTTGTGCAGCAAATTGGGAGAGCAGCCAGTGATTTACACATGCTTTGCTACAAAGTCTATTGAATTGATGTTGGCAGGACACCTTCCATGAACTTCAGGAGGATTTGGCCAGGCCAAGCATCCTCCCACCTCTTAACTGCTATGAGAAGGTAAGTACTATGCATATTATAGCTCATACAGTCAAACATGAAAAAATAGAGGTGTTTATTTCTTCTTTGGTGGTTAGTCTCTGCAAAATGCCTACACAGTTGGGATTACACTGAACAGCTACATATCATGATGTAAAAGTATGAATTGCTTTAGGAAATATTAGGATGCAAATACACTCAGAATAGGGTAACAGGCAACAAAAATATGGGATGGGGGGAGAGGCTTTCCATAGTTGTCTTTTTTGGTGCGTGGCAGTCCACGAAATATTTATAAGCAGCATAACATAGAACTTTTTGTTTAACCAATTCACTGATCAAAAGGCTGTAACAGTAGTAGTATTTCTTCCAGGTGTGATGGGAAAAAATGAGAAGCATACAAATATAACTACCTATATATACTGTACACTGAGACATGTATTTGAATTAAATATTACAACTGATTTAAGCTCAAATTGGGCTACAATATTTCTACCAATCAAAGACTCGCACTATGATAAGGAAAATACATTGCATTGCTTGACCTACTCAGGTGGTGAAATAAGAGGAAGATAAGTGAAGATATTTGTTCACTTTACATGAGAATAAAAATCAAGATGGAAATCTACTTCAGATAAGAAATTTTAAAGATTTGTGTACAATATGGATTTGAAACAGTATGCATTAAATGATATTTTCACTATTATCATTACATTTTTACACTCACGCAGATCAATGATTGCTTTCTAGAATCTGGGTTTTAAATAAGACTGTAGGAAAAATGTTTACTTTGAAAAGATGAATAAATGCAGTGTCTTCAATATTCCCAGATATTTCCTGTGTATTGCCTTTATAACTTTACGTCTTTTGCTAACAATAGTTCTTCCTTTAAAATTTTATGTGATACAAGCAAGAAAACCCTCAAACTCTTGTTCTTTCACCCCTACTGTTAATATCAGTAGAGATTTAAAGGAGTGCTGCAGAAGTTCTATGACTTCTTCCAGCATCCTTTGGAATTAATCACTTGGGCATCTCAGTGGTTTTAATCTTCAGTAATCTCTGATCAATATTCCTGTCATTTCCACACAGAGGAACATAAACACATTCTTCAAAAATACTTTCCTCCATTACTTGGAGAGGTGAAGTATAACTTTAGGTAATGATTAGGCTGTTTGCCCTCTCATTCCAACCTGCCTGCTACAGGGAGGACTGGGCTGTACGTGCAATACCATTTTAAGCCACTGGGGATTTAAGTCAATGAAGAGTGTGAAATAGAAGTGCACTGACAAACATTTTAATTCATACACCTACCAGAAGCCCAGAACATGCTGGAAATCATCTTTTCTTTTCCACATTTTTACCAAGAGAATGTTCTCTGAGGCAGCTGAGTCTTGTCCTCCTTACACTGTATAATGTAACTCTAGTGGCCTCTTAAGTCTGATGCACAAAACCTTACCTGAACTATCTGATGAATAAGCAAGGGTAGCAATTAATGAAAGGGTCCATTTTATTTGCACTAACCATCCTGTGCCCTAGAGAAAGACTTAGCACCTTCTCCCTACATTTTAAAACTCAGAAAGATGAAAAGTTAATAGAGGGAAAAATTCAAGTTCATTTTCCAACCAAATCAGAGGTTATCATGAAGCACATTTTTACATGTTCACTTTTTTGGGGGAGTGGGGCGGTGGGGAGGTGTGTGTGTTTGCTTTTTTAAATGGCTGCCATAGAGATATTTCCATCCAGAAGTTCTCAGTGTGGTTTGTGAGTTTTTCTCATTGTTTTCACAGGATTTTTTTAATATAGTTTGACTTTTTTTTTTAACTGCTGGTTAACTTAGAGAGAAATATTTAAATTTTTTGAGACATTTCAGCCCAAAACACTGCATACATACATTTAAGAAAGATATCATAGCAATCTTTGTATCTGATATCTCCATCAAACCTTATGTCAAAGACAAGTGTGGGATCAGTAAAAATATTAATGCTAATAAGAATGGAGAAAAAAAACCAAAAAAAACCCAAACAAACAAACAAACAAACAAAAACCAAAACCAACAAGGAAAACTTTCCTAAGCAGAGGGATCTTTTTTCCTAAGAAAAAAGATCTATGCAGAATTTGGACAACAGCTTGTGTCTGTACTTATCTCAGTTACTCCATTCATTCTGTGACTTATTAGAGTTTCACTGATCTTTCTTTGAATCTTTGTGCTACTGGATGGAAGTCCATGAAAGTGGAGTTGCACAAAGATTATACTTGTTGACATTAGAAAGCATAATGTGTCCAGTGCAAGGAACAAAGAACAGAACAATTTTTCTTCTATGTATATGGATAAATACAGAAATATATACAATACATTTAAATAGGGGCATGATCTAAGCAACAATCTTCTCTGAACGTTAAACTATTGTTCCTCTTGTCTTAAAACTTTAAATGAGTAAAATTGTTCCTGATATACATCTGGTATTTTCCCATATTTAACTAAAGGCATGTAAAGATTTTATTATTTTTCTGTTTCATTTCAAATAAAGAGAAGTCCTATGGATTTGTTTGAAAGATATATTAAAAGTAGTTTATTGCAATGTATTCAGTCCTAAAGATTTTATCAGTAGAAGAATAATGAAGACTACTTTTTGCATGCAATAAGAAAAAAGGTCTAGTCTTACTAGATCACTAGATCCTGGATTAAGAGGGGCATGATTGTCTCTTTAAATTATACTACTTTTTTAATAAGGTTGGTAACCCACAAAAACCCAGGCATCTCTTCACCTAATAGGATTTTTGTTTTTTTGATTTTTAATTGTTTTTTTTCTTTAAATAGCAAGCTGAAGAAAATTAGGCAACTTAATTGTAATAATTAACAAATGTCAGCCTACGTTAGAAATTACATATAGATAAATTAATCAAAATATTAAAATTATTCACTTTCCTTTATTCTTGAAAACAGGTCATTTTATGGATTACATTGCTGAGTTAATTACTAAGAGATCATTAGCTTTGGGTGGGTCACTGTAGTTTTTGCTTGATTTATCCAATACATAAGTACATTATCACATGAAAGGATGAGCCCAATAAAGATCCATTGTTAATATTATATTTTTTTTAGTTACTTCTTGCAGCTACATATTGACTGCTATAAAATTAATGGATCAGTTTATGCAGTAAAATTAAAAAGCCATATTCAACAAATAATTATTTCAGTAAAATTTGGTTGGCTGAAATTCCACTCTTCAGATCATACTGATGAACACCATGTAAAGAAAACACTAATTTCTTTAGAAATCTCAGTTACCACCACATGGCTCAATAAGGGGAAGTACTGTTTTGGAGGGGGAAATACCTTGTTTGTTGTTATACATTGTTTTTCTCTTTCTCTCTTTCTCTTTCTCTTTCTCTTTCTTCTTTTTCCCCTCCTTCTCCTTCTCCTTCTCCCTGATTTTTATGAAAAAGACAATACAGTTGGGATATTATTAGGGGAAAACCAATGTAAGTTGCATGGGGTTTATTTATTTATTTATTTCTGAGGGGAGGTTACTTCATTAACCTAAACCAAATACCTCATTGCTTATCATCCAGGACTGTATGGGTGAAGTCGTGTGCATAGGATTGACTATGTACCTTCATGTATGATCTGTTCAGTGAATCATCAGTTAAAAAAAATGACAAAAAAAGTTGGTATAAAATATTTGCAGTTTAGATTTTTTTTTTCTATATTAAATTGATGAATTATATGGATTATCAAGTAAAACAGATTAAAACTGAAACTTGGAAACTTTTCCAAAACATTAAGTCTTTCTTTTGTGGTAGCATAAAGACATCTGTAAGAACACAGTAAGAATATTTCAGACTTTAACAAGTAAGGGTCATATATTCAAGAGCAAACTTGGGTCTTCTAATTCCCAAATGGAGGGACATTTTAAATTCAGTACCATCAGCAATTACAAATCTGGTGTTAGTACCCATGAGGGAAAAGCTAACATTTCAACATGCTCAGTGTAATTAGACAAAACTGCCTTTTACTGCAATTCACAGGGATAAATTGTTCCCTCAAATATAGAAAATGGTTTGCCAGGCTGCTTAGTATACCTATTCCTGTTAATTTGTTGATATTAAGAGACATATGGACTGTATTGCTGAGAGAAGTCAGATGAACTTATACAAGGGGTCTGGGGCATATTTAAGGACATTAAAAGGGCAAAATGTTTCAAGTAAATTCTGGAACAAAAAAATTATTCAGTTTTAACTTCAACCCTTGTTCTTCCCAAATAGATATTTTGTCATTAACAGGTAGAAAATTTTAAATAATAAATCACCTTGGGGACTATGCATCAAGACTCTGATTTATTAAAAAATAGACAATAATCCTTTTTCAGCTGCTTTGTGTGTTTTGAGTCAGACTGCAGACACTGCATGTAATTCCAAAAATGACACACTTTGAGGAAGTGTGTTGTGTTTTCTACTAAGCAAGGAATTTTATTCTCAAACAAAAGATGAATATCTGAGGAAAACACAATTTATTCTTATTTACTTACAAAAATACTGGTCAAGTTTATTTATTCAGGTGGTCCAAAGCCAGCACTTCTTCAGGCTTCAGCTGGAGTGTTTTCTATAACTAGGTGAACAGGACAAGATTCTCTTTCTTCTCAAAGACTTAGGTCAGAAGTGAGTGTTAACATTTTGCCCCTCCTGTCTCAGTGGTGTCACCAAAGGTCTGTAAATCCATAGTGAAATAGTACTACAGTAGAAAGGACTCATTAGTAACTTAAGACCAAATTCAGATTCCTCCTGAAATCAGTTGAAAGACAGTCCTACAATATTATCTGGGAAATAAACTTTTAAAGAAGACTAGAATCAACTGGATTAAATGTTTATAGTGAATATTCCTAAGGGATTTTTGTTAAAAACCTCCAAAGCCCAGACACTATAGACAAAATTTTCAATGCTTTTGAGATATTTCAGCATCCTAAGTTTTATGTTTATTGTATTAGGATAAATAAATATGACACATTTCAACTCAAAGAAATTCAAAATTCTGATCTAGAACTTTCCTGGATAACCTAGAGACTAAGAATACATAATTTGTACAAAGGAAGGAAAATATCTTACAATTAAAACTAAATATCTACTTTTTCTTTAAAAATTCCATTCTAAGTGTCAAACAATGGCCTAACTATTGTATCCTTTTTTCTTAACCTGTGGTATACATTTAGTATCAGTGCTACACTTCAGGGGTACTATATACTAGATATTTATTATGTTTGTATGCAATTTTTTAATGTGTATTGCAGACAATACCAGAAAAAAAACAACCAAACAAATAAACAAGAAAAAAAAAATCACCAAGACAATAAATGCACAATATCATAAAAAAAAAGAAAGATTGTGAATTAAGTGGAAATATGCTGCAGTACACTACTTAGGAAACAGAATTTACAGTAATCTAAGTGACATGATCTAAAACTTCAATTACAACTTTCCCTCAATCAGCAAAGGATGTTAAAAGAAGAATTACTGGAAAATGCTATAAAGGAGTTGTAAAAAGAGACTTAGCTTAAATCCTTCTAACGTACATATGTGCTACAAGTCACCTTTATTTGAAAAAATTGCAAACAGTTCTAAAAACCCTATAAAGCTGTATAGTCAAATTATACTGATATAAAATCTTAAAAGGCATTTTTGAGTAACAGCTGAAGAACAGGCATTAGAAATATTAAAAAATAAAAGCTCAACCATAATTTTAATTAAAGTTCATTTTAATTAGAGTTTTAAAAAATTGTTGAACACTTTGTATTTGCATTTTATTTGCCAAAGCTAAAGCCATTTTCCTTACTCTATACTTCTTTATATTTTTCTACACTTCCTGTTAAATTCTGACATTGAACAGTGAAAAACAAAACTATCAAAAAGTACTCTGGTAAAAAAGTTACCACCTCATAGTGGCAAAAATTTGGTGAGTTACTTAATTTTTATACAGTATAAAATTTATGACCATTGAACGTTCTATATAATTTAACTCTGAATAGGAAAAAAATCTTTAATATGACGAGATATTTAGGAAGCATATGTTCTAGCTCACTTATCCTAAGAAACTTGAATTTGATGTAACATATTAACTGAACATGCATTGAAGCTGTCGATTTTTAATATTCCCCCCCAATTTCATCTTCTTTTCTCCAGCCAACCATTTTCTCCTGTCAGAAAAGATCATGGTTTGGGTTTTACAAAGGTTACTTCATTGTGTATGCGAAAAAGTTCTGACAGTATCCATACCCTTGCTGCTTCACCAGAATTTTCTGTGTGTCCTGAATTCTTCTTTTAATTTTGACCTCCCTTTCCACCTGTTTGGTTTTTTTTTTTTTCTCTTCTTTTATGTGGTGACTACTGGCAACCCTTATCAGAGGGAAACATATACAAACCTTTTCTGTGTCCTTCTGCCTGAAAGTACACTCTTTCGGATAGACTGAAGTGACTGGGCTTCTGAATATAAAAAATAAGGGGTCATTATTTCTTATGAGTGGTAGCAAGTAAATAAACAAGATGGCCATGAAGCACTCTCCATTCCCACTATATTTATATCCAAAATGCAAGCAAGAAACAAGGTATGGCATAAAAAAAGTATGATGCATTCATTATTCCCATTTTGTAAGTATGGATCAGAGGTATTAATGAGATCTAAAGGAATATCTATGCTAGCAGTACAAATAGAGTTAGGAGATATTCCCTGACTCTGGGACATGAACTAAGTCAAACTTGTAGAACAGACCTTGGCCTGATCTTTGTCCATTCCTGCTAACACTTTTGCATGCAATTCCTGGGTATGGTTCAGGAGTTCATGTGGGCCACGGACCTTTATCAAAATGTAATATTTATGTATCTACTGATGCTGTGTGTATCAGCATGTTTAGCAGTATGGGTACTAGTCATCATGTGACTACTGTCAGAGAAAAGGGTCAGGGCACTTTTAATTTAATGGAGCAGGAATAACTTATGCAACCCTTTTCCTGCTTAAGCTTCTTCAGGCAGAATCTTAACGCTTGCTTCACTTTAAAAATGATGCTGTAGAATACAGGAAATAGAGGTAATATTTGCAGTCATTGTACACAGAAAAAAGCTATCTTTAGCTCCACTATTTCTAATACAATTGATAATGTAATTTTTTTCCACAACAAATGAGATGTTTAGTAAGAATTAGGTAGCAATTAATATTCTTTCCCACAGAGTTAAGTCAAATACAGTGGGATTTATCTCATCTACCTTTAAATTTTTGTGATGCAGACATCTACATCTGAGCTTGCCAGCTAGTGGTTTTATTCCATGAATAAACATGGGCACTTCTAGAACATGATTCATCTCATGATAATATAGATATCTAAAATGGCTGGAAGAACATTTTTTTGAAAGTAATATGTGTATCTGTGAATTATAAAGAGAATCTAGTTGATTAATCAAGATGCAGATGTCCTTATAGCTGAAACTGGGAAAGCCTTAGAAATAAATTCGTTATATGAAAATATTCTGCCAGAAAACTTACCCTAGAACTATCATTTGAGAGTTTGCATTTTATAAATGGAATTTTAATTTTGAATTCTCAAAAATAAATATGAAGCTTCAGCATAAAGTTATCCTTAGCAGAGGTCTCATAGGACTAAGTGTTGCTATTTTCCAATCATGTGGTCAAATAATAATCTCTGTTGATCCAGAATGCTTCATTTAGAACCACAACAAAAAAATAATTAATGCAAAATAAAGCTAACATTTATAATGAAAGTGGCTGTGATATCAAGGTTGCTTCAAGATTTTAATGCACTTACTGAAATATTTTTCCCAGTATTTTTCTTTATTATGCCATACTTGTATAAGCCATCAAATATGCACACATTATTCTTTTTGTGGACATTAAATTATTAACAGTTGAGACATTTTTATGTTTTAAACTACTATTTTTTCAGGTAAAGATAGGAACATGTTAATATTTCCACTAAGAAAATTGTTTACTTTCTTTGTTAGAATATAATTGGAGATTTCATATTATCCATCATTAAAATTTCTTTCAAGTCTTTATACATATGTCAATTTGAAAAAGCTTCTTGTCTTTTTAATTGATCTAGGGATTCTTTATTCTATTCACCTTATGACTGCCGCCTTCTATTTGGATGACACCTGTGAAACATTGGAACAGTTTTCCCAGAGAGGTGGTAGATGCTCCATCCCTGGAAACATTCAAGGTCAAGTTGGACAGGCCTCTGAGCAACCTGATCTAGCTGAAGATGGCCCTGGTCATTGCAGAGAGGGTTGGACCAGATGACCCTTAAAGGTACCTAACAACCCAAACTATTCTATGATTCTACAATTCTAAATTTGTTAAAGACTGTCTGGAAAGAAAGACAGCAGATATATACCCATGTACACAAGTAAATCACTGCTATGTTTGCCAGGAAAAAAAAAAAAAAAAAATCCATTAATGCTTCCCCATATTCTTACATCATCTTGGCCTGATTTTCCTTTCTGCTAATACTCATCAGAATCCTCTAGTTTGTAATAAATAGGCTTGAATTTGCAGAGAAGTAGAGAGTTGGCATTTTAAATGAGAGTCAGTCCTCCTCTATCCATGACATTGTGACAAATCTTTATAGGAACGTTATAGATACGGAACTAGTGATTAGCTCCATTGCTATGCACTCCTATATCTCTGCAACAGAGAACGATCATCACATTCACATTATATGGGAACTTGGGAGTTAGCAGTAGCTGACCATGCCAGCTGGAAGAGGCTTAAAACATGTGTTATGCTATTAAGTGGTATTAAAATGTACCAATAATGGATTACAAAAAAATGTTACAGACTTTGTTACTTGGAAGTATGGATGTACTGTGCACATTATGCTGGCATGGCAATGCAGTTTGGTAAAGGAAAAATGATTAATTGGTATACACTTTAGCACAATGAATTTTGCAGAAATGAAACTGGACTAAATAAACTTACACAAAAAAAAATAAATACAGAAAAATGATAATATAAGCATGAGAGTTAGCCATGGTATAATTTTAGAATGTTCTTTTTAGTTTGTCCTATTTTGTACCTACGATGTATTTTCCATTCTGGGACTGACATGGGCCCCGCAATTATTGCTGATACATTGTGGCTACAATTAAGACAATTTATTTAAGGGCAAATCAATGTATAATGGGCAGTCAGAAAAAAAATACTATCAACAACAAGAACAAAATCCTCCAACTTAACACAGGAAAGAGAAGGAGGTTCAGGTCAGAAAAATTATTAAATCTAGAAATTTGGAGATCATTCATCCCCAAATTATCTTAGAAATATGAAAAGCCATTGTTTCTAATGTTGGTATTACGGTTTAATATAACTATGGGAAACTAAATTTCTTACTATGGCATGGGGTTGTTATGCCACAGCGAGTGCCCAGGGGGCTGAGGGGGTATGTCCCCATGCCCCCAGCGCTCACCAACTTTCCCCTTGCTGCCTCCGAGTTCCCTCGCCCCCTCTCCCATGCGTCCCCAGGCCCCTGCGTCTCTTGCCCCCT
>VZTL01030503.1:5598-17158 GCA_013400535.1 Scopus umbretta
GGGGGGGGGAAAAAAAAAAAAAAAAAAAAAGGGGGTTGGATGGACACAGCAGCCCGTGCCGGCACTGGGAGAGCCCCGCACGAAGGGAGCACGGCCGTGCCGGGGGGCTGCACGGAGCCAGTGGCAGGAGCTCATCCCACCCCAGGGTGGGAGGGACCCAGCCCAAAGCCACGGAGACACCCCTCAACCCTGGGCTGGTGCAAACCACGGGGTATCAACCCGAGACCCCGCTCTGCAGCAGCAAGTCTCGCTGCTTTCCTATCCCTGGCATTTGCCTGGCGGGTTGGCTCCAAGCTCCCCATCCCTGCAGGATCCCCAAACCGCCCTGACCCACGGCGCCGCGGCCAGCCAGGACAGAAAGCCTCGGCGTGGCCAGTTTGAAGCTGGGACCGTGGCAGCAAAGCCCTGAGCAGAAGCAGGCACGCAGCCTAAAAAGGAAAGGTTCGGCCACCACAGCCAATCCAGCTGCCGGCTCTGCCGGCGCTCGGCAGCGCGGGGAGGGTGGCCGGCAGCCCTGGGATGCTCGCAGGAACGCCAAGCATCCCACGGCACAGGCAGAGGCTGGCCCAGGCTGGGATGAATGCAGGACGAGGAGGGGGGCAATCCCTGGTTTGCTGCGGGATTTCAAAATTGCCGGGGCGCAGGCCAAACCTCGGCGCCTCCGTATAAGGGTAACGTTTGCACTTTAAACCTCTCGGGCTGCCGCCGAGGATGGACAAACCGGCAGCGAGAGCCTTGGGTCTGTTCCCGTCCCCGAGGCAGAGAGAAGCATCGCTCCCTGCCTGCAGGATATGCCCCCACAACACGCAACCCATGCTGTTGCAGAAAATAAACCGTTCCTGCAAAGCACGGCTTCTGTTAGGGTTTAGCTCCTACCAAATTCAACCCCCGTTTTGAGCGATTGTAAGGTACGTGTCCCATCTGGTGCAGCTGGACAGGGTTCGCGGGACACAGGCAGTAGTGCCAGGGTATCAGCATTCAGCCCAACGCACAAACTGATGACTCAGTGAGTTTAAGTGAAAAAATGTGATTAAAAACCCGCCAGCTCAGAGAGCAGGGCCGGGCATGAGGCAGCAGCTGGCCGCTGACGTGAGAAACACAGCCCTTGCGTACGGCCACGCTGCGAGGTATTTAAAAAATTCCCCACGAGGGTTTCGTAGAGAAAAATTCTCCATGAGTGACCCCTCCACGAGGTCACTAGGATGACTTAAAAACCAAGCCCTGATTTGCCACCAGCTCCTCTCCCCGGCTGGTGCTCTCTGCTGGATACCGGGGTCAGCTCCGACCCGAGACCTTCAGGGATGGGAAGCTGAGATAAATCTGTTGTGATACTCACTACCAATTTGAAGGAAGCGCTGCTTTGCAAGACGGGCTTTCACACCTCCTGTCCCCGTGATGCTCTGGGGGAGCCAGCAGGGTGAAGAGCAGACTGCTCCGTTCTGCATAGAGCTGTGGGATGAACACCCCGACACCAAGGCTGCAAAACCCACCCCTGAGAACGGTTTAAATAAATTAGTTCCCACTGATGCCCCCTTGCTTCCCTCCCCCTGCCAGCGGTAGCCCGTTTCCAAAACCAACTGCAAAAATGATGGCAGCAGCAGTTTGTCACGCAGGACTTGAGGAGGTGGCTGTTGCAAATAAACACAACCCCTAAATAAATTGCTTCCCTCCCCACTCTCAGCCACACAGGACCCCTCCAACCCACTGAGTCAGCTCAAAGAGAACAAGTGGCAAAAGAAACCCAGCCAAGATAATACAATCCATCTGTGTTAAACTGTACACCAAAGAATTCTGCATGTAGAAGTACAAGGACATGACATATAGAACACATATGTATGCATGCCAGGTGGGAAGGCAACTCCAGCCTTCCCTGCACAGCCATGTGCTGATCATCACAGCATCCTGCCAGAGGATGTGGAGATGTTGTGGATCACGCTCAGCCCTTTGAGGCCAGATGCCTTCCACCTTTCAATGCTGCTTCTTCCCTTCCAACGCCGGCAGACGCGAGGGCGGGCACTCGGCACGGACAGCGCAGGGAAGGAAAATCACTGCTTGGCGTCCGACGAGAGTAATTCGGAGGAGGTCCCCGGCTGGGGTACCGCATAACAGCGACGTCACGGAGCGCTTGTTTTTGGCAAGGACAGACTTCATACTGCTTTGGGAAGCGCAGAGGCAATCGGGGGCGGTGATCTTCGAGGACTGAAGCTGCTGGAGTCCCGTCTCAGAGAGGCGATGGCCTTGCAGAGCCTTCACACGACAGCACTGCAGCCAAGAGACCGAGCGCCTCCTCCACAGTGACACCAGCAGCAAGCCGAACCCAGGCCCTCGCCAGGCAGTCCGAGGGCCGGAGCGAATCCCCCATCCAGGAAAAGGAATCATCCCCCTCCCCACTGCTGAAATGAAGCAGCTTGTGCAAAGCCGTGCCGCAGCCAGGCACCTTCTCCCCTGAAACGCTGAAAGAAGGGTTCCCAAAGGAGGACGGGACCCTTCTTACCTCACCAGGCAAAGACCGGAGTACCAGCAAGCAGGACTCCCTCCGGCTCCGTGGCGATAAGCTCTTACATGGGGTGAGAGGGCTTAGGAGGGTTTAACCCTAAACTATAGCAAAGACTCATCTACTCTAGCCAGCTGCGCTGAGACCACAAGACCCCAGAGAGAGAGGCAAAACAAAGCACAGGTTCATTTGGGCATGTCCCACTTTGGAAAGCACTTGAAGAGGTTTCCACACCTCATGGTTGCAGCAATTCGCAGGGAACTGCCCTCAAGGAGCTGCTCCAGTCATAGATTAGAGTATTAAACAATTGCTTCAGTGTTAGCTTCTGTCTTCGAATTTCCAGTTAGCTTTTCCCCCTACCTTGAACCTCAAGTGGTGACTTTGCCAGCCTGGTGCCAGGCACTGAGGTTTCATGTGCTCCCAACTGAGGTCAGGGTACTGATTTCACCGCGATTATTGGGGGAGGAAGGGGAAGGATCACTACACGGTGGAAATCATCTGCTACAGGAGGAGAAAAAAAAATCCCTAGGCCTAGAAGGTAGGTAGGTGTTTTTCTGTAAATGGTTAAGGCAAGAGGCCTATCGGAGATCCATCAGGACCACGTCTCTCTCGACTACTGACACATGATTGCAGGTCTGGAAGAAAAGGGGAAGAGAAAAAGGGGATGGGGTTATTCAGATATTCCCACAGCTCAGGCGAGTCTCTACCTCCTGACACAACCCTCACCCAGCGTCCTTCGCAGAACAGCCCTCTCTGACCAGGAGCTACTGCCCTGCCCAGTGCCACACAGAGACCATAGCAGGACACAAATACTAATCTCTCTCTCTCTCAAATACAAGCCTTTGCCGCTGTCTTGACCTGCTTCTGCAGGGAAGTGCTCTGCATCGCACCTCCAACACATGCTAACAAGTTAGAAAGCTTTTGCATCGCAACTCTAGGAAGAGACAAGCCCCTGCCAGGCTGACCCTTCCGTCCTGGCTCACAGCCGAGCACCTCGACGCAGACACAAATTCAAGCCAAGTGCCCGATATGCCGACTCACAGTCCTACAGTCCCCACTGCCTTGTGGGGTGACTTACAGTGAAGAGAGGAGGTTCTTTGGAGTGCGGGTGGAATCCTTTCTGCCGGCAGGAAGAGATCTCCTCCAGGCCATGCTCCGTCAGCTTGAAAAACCCTGTCCTAGAGCAAATAAACACAAACTCTGTGTAGCTCAAGCCTCTGCAAATAGAAGCGCCTCCTTCCGTGTCTAAAGGGGCACGCTTGAGTCTGCTCAACTCGAGCGAGAGCAGAGACGCATGCTGTGGGACACTCCTCTGCCCGGGACACTCCTCTCACCAGCTCTGTGGCTGCAGACTGGTCTCCTTCCACGGGTGGGCAACCACGGCCCAGATACAGCCTCCCCCGAATCAGCTCAGAAAGGCTGTCGAATCACACATGCTCTTCCAGCCTCTTTTGGCAAAACTTTCATTGCGTGACTTGACATTTTATTCCACACCAGGATTCGGATCCAGGAAAGGTCATGGTAAAGAGGTCATTGAAAGGGGAGGGTGTAGTGAGGGTGTTGGTCTCTTTCGCTCAAGGAACTAGCGATAGGACGAGAAGTAATGGCCTCAAGTTGCACCAGGGGAGGTTTAGATTGGATATCAGGAAAAATGTCTTTCCTGACAGAGTGGTGAGGGACTGGCACAGGCTGCCCAGGGAGGTGGTGGAGTCCCCATCCCTGGAGGGGTTCAAAGAACATGTAGGTGTGGCACTTCAGGACATGGTTTAGTGGGGATGGTGGTGCTGGGTTGACAGTTGGACCGGATGATCTCCGAGGTCTTTTCCAACCTTAATTATTCTATGACTCTATGGAACAGCTCTTCGATACCTTCTGAAGAGGCTAGACCCTTTTGGTTGGGCAGCACAGGCAGAGGGAAAGGCCTTACCTACCCCACATCCATACTTACTCCTGGTATTTTGGAGAACACACAATAGCAATGGACTCTGGCAACATCATCTGGTAGGAGCAGTGCGTGTGCAGGTCGACGCTGGAGAGGAAGGCTGTCTGCGTGGGGTGAGTCTGAAACACAAGGCGACGCAAAAGAGTGAGGAAGTTACAGCAGGGTCAGAGGACTAATCCAAAGGGACCATGTCTGCCAAGAGAAGGCTGTCACAGAGGAGAGACACAGCTCCTCGGATGGCACAGAAGACACGCTTACACACTGAAAATGATTTTGGATTGCCCCAAAACATGTGCTCCTCTTTTCCATTTAGAGTAAGTGCAGGAGGAGCTCTACATTTCTGGCTACATCCCAGGGAGAGCCACACTTGTAAGGCACCACGCTGTCCTTGCTTTCAGATACGCCTCCCTGCAGGGCACTTCACACGTTTCTGAAGTGCAGCTACCCCTGGGGCACAGCATCACCAGGCACCAACACACTGCCAAGGCACTTCAAGATATCACATTCCGCCAAGACGGCCAAGGGTTGTACGATCACAGACAACCACCACCTTACCCAACTCCGGCTGAGAGCTAGATTTCCACAGCCTAACTCTTGCTGAAAGGCTTTTCCCCTTTCGCTTGTTCAGTTTTTGTGGCCAAGACCAGCAGAAAGGTCAAAGGGATTCTTGAGGCTCCCTGGATGTTGCAGGGCCGTCACTGAAGAGTTAACACCAAAAGCAGACACCCCGCACATATCAGGCACACGCAGCAGGCATTTATTTGTCAAAGCCTGCGAGGCAGCTGCTGCTTTCAAGAGATTACTCAGCAGCACCAAACATTTTGCTTGGCACCGATCCGACTGCCAAAGGCTCCATGGGGACAGGCAGCAGGGCAGCGCTGAAGCCAGCAGAGGAATCTGGAACTGGCACATCCCGTGGCAGAGCAGCGCGCAGCTGTCTGAGAAAAGCAGCACTACCGTGGGGATGCACCGCAGGAGCTCGGGATGCCCTGACAGTGCCTCTGGAGTCAGCTTTTAGCTGGATGAAGCATAGGCTTTGGGCCCAATATCCCACTCTCAAAGGGCTTGATGCTTTTAGGAAGGGACCCAAACTTAAAACAGGCTTGGATTTCTCCAGCAGCGCGAGTAGTGACTGAGACTGCACCAGAGGGAGAAACCCAGCTGGAGGATGCTGCCTGCTCCATGCCACCTCCTCCAGTAAATTTTCCTCCACCAGCTCTGCTCCACGCACCCCTATCCCTCCTGGCTGAGTGCAAGGCCAGCTGGGAAGTGAAACGGGAACAAGAGACTCACATGGATCCAGCCTAGTGTAACAAGGCCGTGCTGATCCTGGATCACGAAGAGCTCCTCCTCATTCTCTGTGTTGCAATAATCGGGGCCTCCGTACTGCTTGGGAACAATGACGTGGGTTATCGTGAACTCGTTCCTCATCTGCAAGGCAGCACAGGGAGGCTGTTACCCTCCAGACACCACCCAGGCAGGAAACACTGCTGCCGCCCACTGGTGCAAAGGTAATTTCCTAAGCTTTGGGAACAAGGTACTTCTGCATTCATCACTCAGAGGCCCAGCCAGGGGAACAGCAGGTCTGGAAACAAGCCCACGGATGCATCTACCATCCATTTACAGGTCACAGAAATGGTAACTGCAAGTTACTGACAACGGAGTCACAGGATTTTCTGAGTCTGAGGATGACCCACGGCTTTCTCTTTCATTTTCCCTGCCGCGCAGAGCACCCAAAAGAGCTCAGAGAAGTCCTGGACACTCACCGAAGCGAGTCTCTCCACTTGCTAGGAGACAATGCCTCATAATTAAATAATCACCAAGTGTCTGGAAGCAGCTGGATTGCAGAAAGTTGCTACATCAAGCAACTTCATTTCAAAGCAAACCTCTGCAAGCAAAGCAGCCCCAAGTGACTCAGGGGAGACAGGCTGGAGCTGCCAACAGAAACCTGCACACACAAATTCTCTGGGGGAGAACTAACTGTCTCCAGTCAGTGTTTGCACAGCCTTGTCTTGGTGAGGGTCCTAGTTCACAACTGGGACATCTTAGTCCTGCTGGTACCAAAAGGACAAGTCACCGGAGCTGCCTGTCACCGGCAACGTGGGAGTGCTTGAAGCAGGTACCCAGGAAACAGTCTTCAACAGGAGAGAGGAAGCTCTCCTAGGGGCTTGGTGGCTGACACCTCATTCAGTCTGAGGAAATCCTAACGTAAGGAGGAGGAAAAGGAGAGGCAGATCATCCCTAACGCTCACGTGAAACCCTAGTCATCAGTGAAAGTGCACTACAGCCTTCTGTGGCAAAAAACAGGGCCCTCTAGCCATTTTCAAAGCTTTGCACACCTTGACAAAAGGCCTCTGCGCCACTTCCAGGGTCTTAGTTAGGATTACGACCTTACCAGCTTACCGCAGAGGATCCCACACGTCTCCACACCCCGGACCGTGTTGGCATCAGCCAGCTGGAGGAATTTCTGACAGAGCTCCCTAGGGACGATGACCTGGCGAAGGACATCCATGTTTGCATCTGTGGGGAGAATGGGAGCACAATGAGCAATGGCAGTCGGGGACGCTGGAGAAATGTTCCCTCAGGGCAGCATCTGAAGGAGCTAGACTGAGCAAATTCAGCCTGGAAACATTAACTGCTCCAGTGCCTACCCTTACAACAGCAGTCACAGACAAATGAAGTCACTGTGACACTTCATAAAGGACACTCACTACCTCTTTCAAAACAGGGACACGTAGAGAAAGACCATGAGCAGCGTGCCAAACCCCAAGTATTTTGTTAAAGAAAATGAAACCACAAACATTTACAAAATGTCATCTAAAGTAACATATCACTGGACAAAAACCAGTCACTTGGAAGCGTCTGAACCAGTATTTTGAAGTCATATTTGCCAGAAGAGGAGAATTTGGTCAGCCTAGCCAAGAACTAAATCCCAATCTCCAACAAGTATTTGGGTCTAGGAAAGCCAAATAGGCTGTAGACTCTAGATCAGCAGAGAGACTGGGCTGGAGAAATGTGGGCGGCCTATTCCCAAGAGGAGACAGTTCTCCCCAGCTCTGCAAACCTCTACTGGACACAAGGAGAACATCCAGTGACTTGGAAGGCCAAACCCCCAGAAGGGATGGAGCCACGATCAGATAATTCCAAGAGCCTTCCAGACAAATCAGCTCCTTGGCCGTGTTTGGCTAGGGAGAAGGGTACACTGAGAGGTACTAACTGTTTTCCGTGCTCCCCAAAGTGCTAGGTTTCAAAGATCTGTCCACAACGGGAGGTTTGGATGAGACAGTCCCCGCTGATGGACTTGCAGGGTGAACTGGAGAGGTGGGAACCTTTGGGATTAAATCAGTCGGGGGCTTTTCCACACCAGGGATGAGGGGTCCATCCAGAGACTCGGGACTCGGCTCTGGCTTTCCAAATTCCTGCACTATCCTTAGACGTTCTTTCTCCAGCTCCTGTCGTCGAATCATCTCCTCGAAGGCATGAAACTGCTCTTGCTCTGCCTGCTGCTGCTTCATCAGGGCCACCCGATTTCTCTCCTCTTCCAGCTGCTGCTGCAAAGCCAAATTGCGTGCAAATTCCTCTTCCTCCTCCTTCTGCAAGGAGAAATACGCCAAGGCACATCAGCAGGCAAGGAGAACACTAGCCCGAAGCAGAATATGAAGCCTAGGCACTGCAGACCCTCAGCAGTCTCAGACCATGTCTAGGTAGGTAACCAGCAAACAGCACTCCCCGCAAGGAAGCTTCAGCTTGCAAAATAGAGATCCACACTTCCATCAGGACAGCCAGCTAGATCAGGGCCGTAAAAACTGCTGCCTTACCCTCCCTCTTCCACAGAAATATAATTCCAGGTTGATTTCCCTCTATCCTGTCTCTAAAATCACACTCGTCCACAGCAAAACTGACTGCAGAGTTTTCTGCTTTGCCCACAGAACCCCAGATCCTTCCCCATGCTGTTACCAGCTGCCTGCTGAGTTTCTGGATCATAAGACACAGGCCTCATGTTGGGACAAAGAGAGAAACCCAACCAAACAACAGTCCCAGCTCAGAGTGCCTCCAGGATGCACGATGAAAAGAGATGCAGGGACGCCTATGACAGATTCACCTACATAATGGCAGCAGAGACGTGATCGGGACAGCCCTGTGCTGCCGGCGACGAGGCTGGACCCTGCAAGCTGGGGCTACCTGCAACTTCACATTTCAGAGCACCCAGGGAGCCCTGGAGACCTGCCCTCTTCCAAACCCTTCGTGGCTGAGGGTCTTCTGGGGAGCACAGGCCTCCAGTCTCCTCTCACTCACCTTCTGCTCCTTGTACTTAGCATAGTCCTTGGCGTACCTCTTTAATAGCTCCTCCTTGAGCTCTTCAGCTCTGGGGAAGGCTACTTCTTTCAGTTTCTGAAGGGAGGAAACACAGTCATAAGAGTGTGATAGCTCCAAGGCAAGAAAAACAAGACCTGAACAGATGCGAGAATCAACAGACATGTAGCTCCCAGAGATTATAAAACATCCACTTGTTCAGGAGGCAGGAAGGGCCAAGCAGCTCCACCACCATCTATGGACAGGCCGCAGGCAGGCACACAGTAGCTGGGTGGCACAGACAGCACCGTCAACAACACTGAGCAAGAGCTTAGGCAGCGTTATCCTTTGCTCTTCTGGTCAATGTTGAGCAGAGGAGCGGTAGCTTCTTGTGGCTGCGAGCCGTCTCCAAGGATCGCCTGGCAAATCCCTTGAGGACCCCCACATTCTGCATCCAGCCACCATGGAAAAGCCACGTGGTCTTTAGAGAACAGGGAGTTTAACAGGAAAGAAAGGACACCCCAGTGCTCAACAGAAAGTAAACTGGACAACCACAGCCAGCCCAGCGCACGTACAACGGGGTAAGAAGAACCCAAACCATAACTCCCAAGGGGTCAGGACCAACTGGTCAAGCCAAGGCTTCTCAGCGTTTGTGTGGATCACCCATCCCAGAGCCATGAAAACCCAACGTCGATGACCCCAAAACATTTCTGACAGCAGCCGTTAGAGACCCGGCAGTGTTACTACTTACTTTCATCGTCTCCCTCTTTTCAGGTATGACAGCAGTTTTGTAATCACGGTGCTGTGGCAGCTTCTCAATGAAGAGCCTGTAAACACAAGAGAGAAACTGCATTTCTGAATCACAGCAGAAAGGGACAAACGCAAGACAGTGAGTGGCATTTTGGGGGTATGGATCAGTCCCCCTCTGTTCCACCACCTCCCCGGGCCCTGTGCTCCCCACAATCAGGACAGTCGTCTGCCTTTCTGCAGGAAACCCTCCATCGTGTAACAGCCTTCTGAGCTCTTCATGGCACACAGGAGATCTCGTTCCAGCCCAGGAGAGCACCTCGCACAGGAGATTTTTCTTCCACCTGAACTTTGGAGACGATCCTCAGGGATAAATACACTTGTTTTGAATAGAAACATTAATAAGCCGGTCTAAAACACCAAGGACACTAGCAGCGATTCAGGAGGGTCCTTGGACACCTGCCTACCCCTCTGTGAGCATCCAAGGGGATTACACGCAAGCTCAAGGACTCAGCTGACTCAGTGCTCACACCGCCCTTCTGTATGGGGGAGGAAACAGTTTGTGCAAGAGACGGGGAAATTAACTCAGACCTTGAAAAGAGGAAACGTGCAGGTAAGCTAAAATCAAGTTCACAACATCCCCAGCTGCCGCACCAGGAGCCTTTTGGCTCTGTGGCCCGACCACCCTGGAGGTCAGGGCAGTATTCAGGCAGCAGGGCTATTTCCATGCAGACTTCTGGGAGGGAAATCAAGACTGAGCTTAACACCACCCCGCTCCCAGCATGACTATGAGCAGGTTGATCTTTGGCTTCTCTACGAATGGGGTAAGCGTTCACTCCTTCCAGGGAGCTCTGCAGGACACAGTGGTGAAGATGCAGAGAAAGACTACTGCAAGCGCTAAAACAAGAAAAAAAGCCTGCAAACGTGGGGCAATTCACACTGGCTCAGCTCCATCAGGATCTCCAGGCTTGAAGCATCCCCGAGTTATCTCCGCAAACAAGTCCCCAGCGGCGCACTAGCTGACTGCAGGCTCAGGGTGAGCTCACGACGAGCTTAGCTGGCTCCTTGCTCCTGCAAGTGGAGCTGTGCTTGCTCTGAGCGTCCTGTGGGCATAACGCAAAAAAATCCTGCCCTTCTTCATGGCTCTTTGCTACACTGCTTCAGCATCCGAAGGAGGATGCTCTCCAGCTCCTCCAGAGAGCAGCCTCGTGCGCAGGCACGAGGGATAAGGGTAGTGAGGACTAGACTGTGCCCCAGGGAGCAGCACAAACAAACCAAGCAGACCCAAGCGGGAAAAAAAGCGGGACAGAGCAAGAACACTCTTCACGCTGAGAAGCCTCTGTGAGTGCACTAAACTCAGCTGCTTCAAAACCTCAGTCCTCTGGGAAAAGGAAGGACTTTTTGCAACCCCAAAGGCTCCCGGTTGCCACGGAGAGAGTGAGGATGCTCTCGCCAGAGACTGCAGGATCAACATCACCACGTCACGGAGCCACAGAGAAGCCGTCGCTCCGTCCGAAACACCCAGCAAGGTCCCTGCTCCCGGCTGGTGGTTGTGAAGTAGGTCACTGTGTCGAGGAGACAAAACAAGGCTGTGATCGTTGCCAACAGCTAGCAGATTAAAATGGAAGGGATTAACTAAGAAGGATTAAGAGCAGATGCTGGCCTGGGGAGGATGGAAAAACCAGCACAGACAGCTGGGTTTCCACAAGTCAGGAAGGGGGGAAACGAGCGGGCAGCAGGATGAGAGGAAGATTCAGGCAGCCAGAAAAAAAAAAAACCCTGCAGCAAGACCAGGCAGCGGCAGGCTGGGGATGGAGGCAGAGGAAGGGCAGGAACGGTTCACGTTTCCTATCGACAGCCCAGCTGAGGCTTGGCAAGACTGAAACCTGCGGCTCCCATCACCAGGAGTTCTGGGCTTGTTCAAACCTCCGCCTGCTCCCGAGTCCACTATGAGCAGCAGCTGTTTGGCACCGAGCAGCCACATCACAGGCTATTTTTAAGCACCGCTACAGCATGCACGCCAAGCCGGCGTCTCTCGAGTCCCTTACACCACCTCACGCAACCCCCCCCCCCCCCCCCCCCCC
>VZTL01030503.1:17258-36549 GCA_013400535.1 Scopus umbretta
TTTTTCTTTCTTATTTGGCACTAGCAAAATCAAACCTAGCATGCCTGATGCCTATGCAAGGAAACACCCAGTCAGATCAATGCAGAAGCAGCTATTCAAGAAGGCAAGCAAGCACACGTCTTCCAAGGTGACAAGACACACGTATTAGAAGTCCAGCCTGGTTATTCTTACAGATACCCGTGCCACCCTCCTGCCCGCCATGAGGAGGGCTGGGCAATGGGCTTCACTTCCACGTGGGAAACAGAGGTGCTGTGCAGCCAAAGGACCTACGCGAGACCGAGCAGGGAGGCCAAGCAGGGAGCTGGCTGCCTCAACAGGAATCTCGGTGCGGATCTGTCTTGAGATTACCCCACGTCTAGACAAGATTGCCTCAAAACCGATGGCTCTCCAAACCAGGCACCACAACACAGATCTCGTTGTGTAATTCAGGCCTCGAGATCAGCCTTGGGGAGCTCTGTATAGGGAAATAAAAGAGAAATCCAGCTTCCTAAGGCCACACAGACTGCACCTCGCTCCCGAGGATGATGTGCTCACTCCCACCAAACACACCAAGCTAAGAGCCTCTCACGAAATTCTCAGGGCTGGAGTCCTTCCCTTCCCGAAGGTGCAGCCTGATGCAGAAAGCACCTGCACTAGGCCATACACTCCGGCCGGCAGCTGGGCTCTGAGAAAGGACAGCCCCAGCACTGACTGCAGATGTGAGCTAAAGCACCAGGAGAAGAATTTGGGCCCTATTTCTAGGAAGAGGAGAGCAGAGCAAGTCCCATGAGAGGCTTCAATTACCTGTGCCCTGCTCTTGCCTTCTGGATCACATCCTTGGGGAAGGACATCTAGAAAACACTTCATCAAGCCTACCGCTTGAGCTACAGCTTCACATCTTCATTTAAAGAAATGAGACTGTGACATTAAATTCACATCTTTGGACAATCCAGGGCAGAAGCCCATATTCATCAGCACTGGAGAAAACACACCACTGAGGGAAAGTTTTTCCACCTTCCCGGCAGTCCAGCAGCCAGGCTACCATAATTGCCACGAGCATTTGAAAGCTGCTGGAAAGAAAATACCCCAGTACCCATCATTGCTATAACTAAACAGCAAAGGTGCTTTTAGATCATTTGTTTAAAGAGTTTCTCCTTCGGGCACAGCTACGTAACCAGCCTGGAAACCTTCCCAAGGGTTTTACACTTCCCAGCTCCCTGTGCAGCCTCCCAGGGCACTCGCTACGATGCCCATAAAAGCTCAGGAAGTGCAAGGCGGGAAGAAAAGCTAATCAGAGAAAAATGCGTTGGATTTAAGGGGCAGGAACCCCGCACACGGGGGCAGAGAAAATGCCATCAGAGCTGCCAACCGCATTCTGGGTAAGCAGGTAGCGTCGGCACAGCAGAGACCATATCAGAGTGGCACTGGGCGAAAGCGGAGGTACAAGCTTTTGGCCAAAAAACCTAGAAGAACAGGACACTCTGTGCTATTGGGACATGTTCCGAGGATGACAGTTTTCAGCCCTTTAAACAGCGACAGGCACAGCTACAGAGAGACACATTTGCTCCGCTCGTACTCTGCTCAGACACGATCCAGACCCGACACCACGTCACCGTGTTAGCACGGTGTACGCTCCGGCTCGGCAGGGACGGCAGTGGGGTTTCAGACCCAAGATGGCTCATTTCTGGCCAGCTGCAGAGATGACGGCAAGAATATGCAGCTCTGCACTTGTCTGCATGGAATGTAGACCCTACAGCTGGAGACCCAGCAACGGAAACACCAGACAGGGTGTTGGCTGGGTTTAGATATGATCTGGGGCTTTCTAAAAGGGTGCTCCATACCCAAGAAACTCACCAGTTGATTTGGATCAGGTTCTTTGGACCCAGAACTCTTCCCCACGTCCCTCCTGAAAAGGGCTGTAGGCACGCGTGCTTGGGAGGGGGGCATTATATTCTTTGAGACGCAAAACTAGACCTACAGCCGGTCCCTGCACCTGAAGGAGGAACGCGCTACCTACTGTAGAGGGCTGTAGTAACTTAAGCGTAAAGGAGGCTTGTCCTCCGAAGCCAGTTTCTTAGAGAAACCACCAAGCAGCCTTGCTCCTTTCCAGGTAGATACTTGACACCGAGATCCTTGCCAATCCGTATGATGTCACGGCCAACCTAGTGACAATCGAGGCCAGTCTAGCCACGCCGCAGTGATAGAACACCAGGAAGTTTTGACATACAGGGAGCCAAAACCTCCCTCCTGCTGACAGCAGTCTCCACTAGCAGAAGGACAGAGAAATACACTATCAGCCTAGTTTCAAAGAGAACTTTTACAAACCTCCTCCAAAGAGGTGAGTGGCGTTTGTGGTCTTGCGCCTCGCACCTTTACAACGTCTCCTGGTCAGTCTAACCAGCTGCACCCTCACCTCGGCGGTAAGCAAAATTCAAAAGGAGCAGAGCTCTGGAGAGAACCCAGTTCTTCCAGCTCAGCAAGGCCTCACGGTGTTTAGACACGCTCAAAATACGCAACACCAAACCCACAACCCCTTGTACCGACACGGGTTACTTGCAAACGAAGCAATGCTGCTCTTACGTGATATATTTGTTGTACAAAATAAAGGCATGCTCGATATTGCCTTCCTCTGAGTAAATGGTGGCCATGCGGAGGATTTCCACTCCGGAGCGGTAATAGCGTCGCGGCGGGACATCCTCGTTCACTTCCACGGCGCTTCCCACCTGGATCAGTCTTCGGACTCGCTCCTCCGGTGGGAGGCTGACGTTGGCGTGGTCGGGCATAACACCACACATCAAAGCCGCCGCGAGGCTGACGAACTCTGCGGTGGGAAGAAAGTCAAGTGCGTCAAAAAGTGTAAATGAGGTAACTCATCCAGTTTCCTCAGGACTGTCTTTCCTCAATAGAAATCATCCCCCCTCAGCACAAAGCGTTTAATACGTGGGCCAAGTTAGGTCCTGAGGGAGGAATCTGGGAGAAGCCCAGCTCTTTTTGGGCACAGTGCTGGGATATTTACTTTTACGACCTGAAAGGCAGCCACAAATTCAAGATCAGTCCTCAGCAATCGATTTCAAACTAGGGTTTGGCCCATCCAAATCCTCCCCAAAATAGCGCTTCCTTCCCAACTGTCCCTCCGCACAACAAAACCGGTGCCAGTCACTAGTCTGGGGGGAGAAGGCCAAAGCGTTTCATTCAGTCGAGCAGAGCTGGCTTTACAAGGGGTTTCAACACCGCAGCGTTCGCCGTTTTGCTTCCACAGCAGTGAGAAGAGGATGGAGCTGAAAGCCATCCTTCCAGCCGCTGCTGCTCAGCAGATCCGTCCTTACCCAACAAGCTCGATCCCACATTGCTCTCTCCTGGGCACCGCAGCTGCAATCCCTTGTCTCCCCCGTGCTGCGGGAGGCACACCCGTCGCGCCCCAGGAATGCACCTCGACCTGATCTGTGCATCTGCCTCCCGCTTGGCTCCAACAAACCCCTTCTCACCCACGGCCCCAAGGCACAAGACGATAAATTCAAAGCGGAGGAAGCGCCGAGACTGTTTGAGGGGCAGCGAGCCCAAAAACCCTCCGCAATGCTCTTCCCCCATGCCAAAAGCAGTTTTTTCCTTGGAGAAGCCACCCCAGAACAGCATAAGGGTTAAACTCCCTGTGAAATCACAGGGCTGAACCCAGAGCACCTCGCAAGCCTTCCAGCAACGCGACTGCCACACGCACAACCTCGTGATTTACTGCGGCTCCTTCCTAAACAAGGGAAAGGTCCTGAGCTGAGCTAAGTACCACCTGAGGATCCCGAGCGGTGCAGGAGTTGCCTCTCTGGGCAACTCGGAGCAGAAGCCCCTTCTTAGGGGCATTTTAGCCCCCATGCTGGAGGGGCCTCCACAAGCCTCCGGCCCTAAATAAGGGCCTTGGGATTCGGCCCCACCGGAGGCTGCTGTGCCAAAGCACTCGCTTATGGGGTGCGACAGAGCCACAGCTCGGAGCGGGCTTCAGCTTCAGCTCCTCACGGGTGCTTCTACGGGGCGGGTGGGTCCAGCTGCTCCCCCAAGGCAGAGCTCTCAGTCGTCGCCCCAAACCAAAGCCCCCCTGCCAAGTTCCACGGTCCTTCTCCCCCAAGACACCGCTCACACACCATAACTACCGGTGTCCCCAACCCAGAGCTCCCCCTCTAATCCCCGCGGTATCTCTCAAGATAAAGAAAATGCCCAAACCACCTCCCCCCTGAACTGCCAGCCCCCAAACTAGAGACCCCCCNGCCCGCAGCCCCCGGGCCCGGCCCCGACCTGCCGCCGGGAGCGAGCGCCAGCCGCCGCCTCCCCTCAGCGCTTCCGGGTTCTTGCCGAAACGCCGACACCGCCGCCCCGCCTCCCTTTCAGTAAGCCAATCAGGAGCCGCCGACACATCCGGGCACGCCGCAGCCACCTCCCCCTTCCGCCCGGCCTAGCGGCAACTTCCGCTTCCCTCAGCGGAGAGCCGGGCGTCATGACGTCAAAGCCCGACGCTGAGCCTTAAAGGGGCAGCTCCCTCCCCGGCTGCCCAGCAGCGGGCCACCCCGAAAACGCCCGTTCTCACCCCAAAAGGGTCCGGTCGCGAGGCCAGGGTCCGCCGCCCAACAGCCCGATCCTGCGGGGCTCGTCGGGCCCACCCAGCGGGAGGTAACCGCTCCACAGCCGGGGCTGGAGGTTGAGCACCGCGGAAGTTTACCTTAGTGAAAGCGGGTGAAAAAATAGTAATAATAATAAAAAATATTAATCTTTCTTGTTATGTATTGAGGAAATCAAGGAAAAGCCCTTTTCGGTGAAGGTTAAAGGGATGCTCCCGAGGATGTTTCTTTAGGGTAATTCCAGCTCCGTTCGGGTCCACGTTTATTCTCCGCATCCCTCACGGAGCGGAGCTCGGGCTCCAGTACAACACAGGATTAAAAAACATCTCTGGGAGATTTGTAAAAGTACCAAGGGGGGTGGCAGGGAAGGGGAGAAAAAAAAAATAATACAAAAGTAGAAAATAATAAAAAAAGAGCTGCGTTAAGGTTAAGAACACCTGCATTTGCATTTCCCGACTGCTGGTGGAGGTTACAGCAAAGCCGCTCCTTCGAGCGGCGAGCGACCCGTCTCGCAGCTCCTCCGGGGCGAAGACGCAGCCCTGGCCGGGCTTCCGCCGCGCGTACAACGTTCCCTACGCCGTCACAGCAGGTTTCCTGCGCCGGCGCCGGCGTTTCCTGGCCGCTTGCGTTTCCTGGGGCGGGCAGAGGTGGGGGCTCGGGGGGGGAAAGCAGAGTCTGCTGCAGCGCTCGTTGGCGGGCAACGCAACCCGACAGTTCCTCGCTGCCAAACTGCAGGGCTGCCTTTGCTCCGTCGCCCCGTGCTGGTGCGCCGGCTCCTGGTGTTGCGCCCGCGCCTTGGCGCCTCGCCTGCGGTTCTTCTTGGCGCCGCCGCCGGAGTTTCTGGAAGAAAAGTCAGGAGTCAGTATCAGGAGAAGTCGGGGTCCCGTTCAGAATCTCTGTGCGCGGAGCCCCAAAGGGCTGGTTGTCAATCTCCTTGGCCCCTCCGCGTTTACCCGGTGCCTTTTGCTTCAGCCTGAATGACGCAGCAGCCAGGAATAACACCCAGCTACCAGCTTATTTCCTAAATGCTGACATCTTACAGTAAAGGAAGTGTTTCAGCAGGAAATATGAAGAGTGGGGCTGAACGAGCCACTGCTCTGCCAGAAGCAGCCACTGGCTACCACGCAGGGGCTCCTGAGATGGTTTCAGAGCTTCCCCCACAGCTAGGAGCTGCCAGAGGTCGTCTCCCATCTAGGACGTGCGCCCCAGGCCAGGAGAAAGCTCTTCACCTGCGCTCCCTGTTCCCCCGCCGTCCCTGCTGAGACGGGAGGAGCCTAGGAACAGAGTTACCGCTTCCCTCTCCGGGAAGAGCTGCCTCACCACGCACCCGATTCAAAATCCTCTTGTCCCTGAAATCTCTCAGTCAGCTTGAGAATGTTTCAGCCCCACTGGGAACTAGCACCAGCACTGTCAGTTGTGTTATTCCGCATCCACAGGCACAAGCGCAATTATTCAGAGGCAAAGAGCTTTGCTGCTGTAGGCACAAGGAACGCTTCAACATTGACATGTAGGCTCTGGACAAGTTTCAGGGAGGTTTTTTTCCCCACTGCAGAGCTGGCAAGGCAACGGGCTCTCTCTTGTGTGAGTTGCAGCTTGTAAAAATCCAAGTTTAAGTTTCTTAAGAAATGAGAAAGCAGCTCTTTTTGTTCCGTCTCCTCAGCTGTGTGGCACGTGCAGAGGCATGAAGCAAAAACCTACCTGGGCACTGTTAAGGGGGACTGGGTCGAATGATGTGGATGATGTTTGGCCATCTGATTTTCTGTGTTTGGTATAGCGCCGGCCTTTTCTCTGAAGGGGCCTGAGCCCAAATTCTTTAGTCCACAGCTCCTTAAAAAGAATTCTGTATGTCTTGATTGTGTCCACAAATCATTCACCAAGTGATCACAACAGCTCTTTTACACTTAAAAAAAAGCCACCCTTTTGCTCTGGGGAAAAAGGGAAGGGCAGCAGGCCCTTCTTTCATCCCAGGTCTCCCAACGGCCCTCCTTCCTCCACTGGCCCATTCTACCTCCCTTCCGAGGAGCTAGTCACGTCTGACATCTCCTGCTTGACAGCAGCTCGCCCTGGACACGTGCACTTGCTCATGCACACACACAGACTTACTTTTTTACAGATCTCTTCTGAAGATCTTGGATATAGTTGATCCTCTCTATAGGGTGTCCTCGAGACCTGTTGAACACTGGAGAGAGACAGGTCCGAGTTAAAACAACGCTCCGTCCAAGTCATCTTTGGGGCTGCAGGGCACTTGAACCCTTTTGAAGAATTTTAACCCCTTCAACCAAACTCAGGTCACATCGGGTGATTCCACAGCCGGTGACACGCGGGCAGAGCTGCAGCGCGGCGCTATCCGACAGCGCTCGGTGCCCCCCGGCTTCACTCAGCCCTGGTTAGCCCCGCAGTCGGGCCATGAACTTAATTCCTTCTTTCCAATTACTTCGCAGAACCCCCAACACCCCTCCTCCTCCAGCTCCCATCCCACACGACGGGAAAACACATACACACACACGTACAGCTAACCCACAGCCACCTCCCTGGAGCAGCCCAAACCTTTTGGCCGACTAAAACCACGAGCCCATGATAAACATTTCGCATCCGAACAAGAAGAACATACACGTACGTACACTCTATTGCAGTATTTGGCTCCATGCCTTCAACGTCAATCAAGTACCTGAACAGATCAGCAAGAAAGCTCTAATTACACAATTGGCTATGGGAAGATTGACAGGTTAGTGACGATTCAAAAAGAAAGAATAACTGGGAAGTTTTTAGGGCCCCTAATTGCACGCCAGAGTGGAATATCAGCATTTGGTCTGCTGAAATAGGGGATAAAATTGACCCCTAAGAACAACCTTCTCGAAGCCAAAAAGCTTTAAATCCTTGCCAGTCTGGGATCACGCAGGCCACCCGACTCCTGTTTTACTGGTGCGACACTATTTCCTCCTGGAGCAACAAGAAGCTGGCAACGCCACCACTTAACTCAGTTGGCCTAAGGACAACTCACCTGCAAACCAGGTAGCCAGTTCTGTTTAAGCCATGCGTGCAATGAACTCCGATGAGTTTATCTGTAACGCAGAATCATCAGGTTATATTTAAGCACTCTTTCTCCAAAACTCAACCAGAACAAACCCATTTGCATTCGTCCCCCAAGAGTGACGCCAGGGTAAAGAGACAGAAGTGACCATGCAACCGCATCACCATATTTATGTATAAGTAGCGCCACTGATTCAGCTCACTAGCTCATTTAATTCTGTGAGCTCATCTGCATGGTCACACAGCTCGCTGCAGGGAAGATGTATTTAAAAGCTTCACAAAAAGTTATCCCACATTTCCCGAGCACTAACAGCTTGCTGCTTACACTGCTACCTCAGAGCGATCGGTATTTACAGCCAGTCTAGAGATGCAGTCTCAAACTCAACCGAAGCTCAACGCGCTGCCAGATTATCAGAGCGCCAGAATGCATTCCTTTACCGTAACAGACCGATCTTATTGCCTTGAGATTCACAGGCCAGGAGAAAGAAAAGAAATTCATGCTGTTCATTAAGCCGTCACTGGCCTCCAAGTCTGCAGCGCCCTTCCCAACAACAGCAACGTAAGGGAAGTCCACACGTACCGTTGTCTTTGTTGTCTCTCAAAAATTTTTTTACAATGCATTTGAATTGAAAAATGGTGTGCCTGTTTGGTATTTCATGTCCCATTGTCCAGATCTTTGAGTAGCAGAGCGTGGCTGGGAGCTCCTACAAGAAAGTCAGTCAGTAATTTCCAGAAAAAGCACAACGATCCTTAGCAATTAGAGAACCATAAACCATAAGCCAGAAGAAGCCCATCTTCTCAACCAAGCCCAAAAAAGCCCCCTTTTTTTTTTTCCCCTATGACATATGACCAATATTCCAGAGCAGCCTGTCTGCATTTGTATTCCTCACGCCTTTGCTCCTTCCTCCTTGGGGAAGATGAAGCATAAGCAGAGCACAGAACACCTTTCCAAGCAAGTGTCCACATATTTGATACCACAAGCCAAAGCTGGTTGTAATCAGCTCTTCACTCAGGAAAGCCTATAAAAACCAGCTTTAGGGTATCCCAAAACTTGTGCTGGCTGGTACAAGGAGGATCTGCACAGTGGGGGTTGAAGACCCCTGGCCTGTACTGATCGAGGACGAAGACCCCATCCCGATGAGCCGGCAACGCTTCGCCTCATCCCACTGCCAGAGGATTCGAGTGCCTCACGCTCTTTAAAGTTATCTTCTTGCAAGAAGCATTTTCCATTTTATCAGCAATATCAGGGCTTACACACTTCACTTCCCCAACAGTAAGATCACGACTGACCTCTGGCCCGTAGTAGCGAGTTGTGTACGTCAGGTCAATGATCAGGCCCAGTTCTTCCTTCTGCTCTTTGACTTTCTTAATGAGGTCACGCGGCGAAAATCTCTCCTCTGGATGAAGGTTGTGATCAAAGCTCTGTCGGGAAATAATGTTTAAGAGCAGACATTAACTCAGGTGCACTGTGACTGGTGGGAAGAGGTTCCTGCTCCAGAACCTCCCAAAGGTCATCCCTTCACAAAGATGCAGGCAACGAGCAAAGGCAGATGCAGACAGACACACAAGTTACGCCAAGCCAAATCAGAAGGTGCTCAGGCCCGTGCTGCTTTGGGGGTGTTCAGCTGAGGGTTTCCAGAAGCGACTGAAGACTTAATACTGTGGCAGAACACTGCAGCGTGACAAACACGCTCAGAAACGGAAGTTTTTGTTTGGTGAAAGCTACAAAACAGGCCTTCCGCTCAAACAGAGGTGAACAAACAGCACTGCTCACCGCCATGAGCTCCGTGACCCCCATGGTCGCGACCCAGTGTTTGTTTTAGGCATAACTGCTGTGCTCAAACCACTCCGGAGCAGAGCGTTCCCCAGCACACAGCAGCAGGGTCCTCCAGGCACAGCCGGGCAGGCAGCAGCGCCGCCACACCGACCCCTCAGAGCCTCCACTCCCAAACCTCAGCTCTGACCGCGTTCATCAGGCTGCACGGCCTCCAGGTGCCTGGCAGCGCCGGCTGCCCGCAGCATCCCTCCTGCCCTAACAGACCCGGCCCGGACAGACCTCCTTGTCTCTGGGATGCCCGGGCGGTGCTGCCAGCACCCAGAAAGCTGCCACCAACCCCCAGAAGCCGTTCCTGATCACCCCCGCGGTGCGAACGCCACCAGGATCCCATCACACGCTCTGCCTGGTCAAACAGCAGCGACTGCACTGTGCTCCTCTCTCCCCCGGCTTATAACCCACGTACCAAAAATCATCAACAAAACGATCTACTGACGCTCCTTCTCACGTCTGAGGGAATTCCCTCGCTGACTCTCTGCAAAGCAACACTTTCCCGCAGCCACGTTCTGCCCCGAACGGGACCAGGGCACCGGCGGGCGCTTACCTTCTTCAGGGGGACCTTGAAGGCGATGAAGCGGGTGCCCGGCATCCTCCTGCCCAGCGGGACGTAGTCGGTCCACCTAAACCCCGCAGCACGGAGACGTTAAACCGCTGACCCGGGGACCCGGCCCCGTGCTCCCCCGGCCCGGGGAGCCTCACACCCTGCCAGGCCCGGGGACCTTCACGCCCCGCCAGGCCCGGGGAGCCTCACACCCCGCCAGGCCCGGGGAGCCTCACACCCCGCCAGGCCCGGGGAGCCTCACACCCCGCCAGGCCCGGGGACCTTCACGCCCCGCCACCCCGCCAGGACCCCCCCAGGCTTTAAGNGCCGGGCCGCCGAGCGCCGCTGCCGCTTCCGCTTCCGCCACCTTGGCCCCGCGCAGCCGCCGTCCACGCCGGCGAAGCCGCACGGCGGCCCCGCCCCCCGGGAGGAGACCACGCCCTCCCCTAGAGGCCACGCCCCCTGTGGTGACGTCTGGGGCCGTGGCGCCGCCCCGCGGTCACAAGTGGGCACAACAGCCCCGGCAGCGGCGGCGCCATCGCCCGCGTCACCGGCGGCACGTCATCACCGGCGGCACGTCATCACCGGCGGCACGGCGTCACCGGCGGCACGGCGTCACCGGTGCCGCCTTCCCAGCACCGTCATCACCTTCCCAGCACTGGCATCACCGGCATTCACTGACATCACCTTCCCAGCACCACCATCGCCTTCCCATCGCCGGCATCACCAGCATCACCGGTGTCTCCGGCATCGCCTTCCCAGCACTGGTGTCACCTTCCCATTGCTGGCATCACCTTCCCAGCACCAGCATCACCAGCGTCACTGGTATCACCTTCCCATCACCGGCATCACCAGCATCACCTTCCCACCACTGGCATCACTTTCCCATTGCCGGCATCACCGGCATCACCTTCCCAGCACCAGAATCACCTTCCCAGCACTGGTGTCACCTTCCCATTGCTGGCATCACCTTCCCAGCACCGGCATCACTGCCCCAGTACCACCACCTGCATCACTGCCCCAGTGCCAGAATCATCACCCCGGTACCAGAACCAACATCACCACCCCGGTACCAGCATCACTGTCACGACACCAGCACCAGCACCCAGTTCACGCCAGCACCAGCATCAAAGCCCCAGTAGTGGCATCGGCACCCTGTGCCAGCACTGGCACCAGTATCCTCAGTACCGGCATCCCCACCCCATGCTGGTACCAGCACTCCCAGCACCAGCATCCTTATCCTACCCTGATACCAACATCTCTGGCACCGGCACCCCTACCCTGTCCCGGTGCTGACATCTCCAGTGCCATCACCCCCAGAACCAGCATCCCCCATCCCACTGAGGAGCTACCCCCTCCTGGAGACCCCCACGAAGGGCCACCCCATGGGCTCCCCATCACGGCCACACAGTACCATGGCGGCTCAACCGCAGTTGGGAGCAGCAGTTGCCCCTCAGGGCAGAGAGAAGGAGGACAAAAGCAATCCAAAAGTATGCCAAAACCCCTCCAACTCCACCACTGGGGAAGGATGGGGCAGCACATAGAAGCATAGAATCATCGAATTGTTAAGGTTGGAAAAGACCTCGGAGATCATCCAGTCCAACCGTCAACCCAACAACTCCATGCCTACTAAACCATGTCCTGAAGTGCCACATCTACATGTTCTTTGAACCCCTCCAGGGATGGGGACTCCACCATCAGGGCAGCCTCTTCCAATGCCTCACCACTCTTTCAGTGAAGACATTTTTCCTAATATCCAACCTAAACCTCCCCTGGTGCAACTTGAGGCCATCTCCTCTCGTGTATGTCAGCATTGCAGGGTCACTGGTGCTGGCCCCATCCCTTCCCCTCAGACATGAAAATCGCCCCCCCCCCAAAAAAAAATATCATAGTTGGGATGGGAAACTGTTGGCATGGGAAACCATGGTCGGGATGGGAAACCATGGTCAGGGTGTGGAATTGTGGGGATGGGAAGTCATCACCGACATCACCACCACCCCAGTACCAATGCAAGTGGCTGGTGCTCCTTTGCCATACACAGGCACATGCACAAATATATATGTACCGTGCACGTAATCACTCTTCAGACTCCACACTTTCCTGGCCCTGGAAGTTTTGTCCCAGGACAAGGACTCAGCCAAGCCAGAGCAGGATTTTCCAGTCTGCGGCATCTCATTCCCAAGAGGGTGGTGGGGAGCAGCACCCTGCGCCCAGCCTGGAAAGATGCTGCCAGCATCTCCAGCTGGGAGAAAAGCCCCTTTTCCAGAGGTAGGAAAACCACATGGATTAGCATCAATGCCGGGAGGACTGAGGCGTCAGCAGCCGGTGGCAGGGAAGGGCCGGCTCGACTCGCCCAGCCGAGCAGGGGGCCCAGCTCTCGGGGTGCCCCGCGGCCGTCTGGGCACATGGGGACTGCTCCCCCCTCACCAGGGAAATCAGGTTGAACCTCCCTCTTTTCCAGCCAACCCTGTAATTAGCGCTCGGCCATGCTGGTGAGCGGGATCTGGCCCTGGGAAGGAGCCGTGGCTGCCTCGGGCTGTGAGGCAGGGACTGGCTAAGCCCAGAAAACTCATCTCACACCTGGCATCACCAGCCGGGGCTTGCCATCCATCTCCTTGTGTTCCCCCTGTTTTCCCTTCTCCTTCCCAGCCCATTGCATGTGCCCCAGGGCTCAGGATGCTTTTGCAAAGGGCAGTTCAGCCCCACGGGGACCCTGTCTGCAGGCATGGATCCACCCACAAGGGCTTTTCCAGCCCCCGAGTGAAGCCCAAATCCCAGATCCCTCCTTCCAAGGTGGCTGTGGTGGGAACAAGCACCCTCCAGCCCAAGGACAGGGGGTTCACCGCCACTTGACCCTCTCCCCAAAACCCTAGGGGTGCTTTGTCACCCTTTCTGGGAATGGCCTTGACCATGGGGACCCCACGGCAGTGACTCAGGGATGCCAGGGGTTGTGAAACAGGCCAGGGATGGTTTGGGAGACGCCTCCACACAGCCCCGCCAAGCCCAGCCGCCCCGGGGAGCCCGTCAGGGGAACAAGCCACGGCAGCGTCTGGGCTTTGCGCGGCGGCCGACCCGTCAGGCAGGTTTCCCGGAGCTGCGAGCTGAGCCGGAGAGAGCCATCCGGAGCCGGGCATGCCCCTCCGCCCGCTCGCAGGCTGACAGAGCCCCCCGGCTCTCTCCTGGCCACCAAAGCCATGCGGGTGGCTGGGTTCCTGCTGGCTTGGGCATTGCTGCATCCTGCCAGCACCCAGCAATGCCACCTCGCCAGCCCCGGCGGCGTCCTCCGCTTCACCGACACACATGCCGAGATTCGGGTGCCGGCGCTGCACCGCGTACCCAGCTCGCTTGATCCCCTCTACAGCCTCGTCCGGCGCTGCCTGGACCTCATCCAGCAAAACCCCCTGCCCACAGGTGAGCCTTGAGCCGGGACCCCACCGCCACGGGTGCCAGGACCACCGGGGTTTTGCCGGCTGCCGTCCCCGCATCTGGAGCTGCTCTGAAGCATCTGAGCCGCTTACACAGAGGGGAATGCTGCCTCTGTCCCGGCCCCACGGCCCAGGGAGTTTTGGGGGCGCATTGGGTGGGACCTTTTTTACCGGCGATGCGGTTTCTTTTGCAGAGCTGCTCAGGGCAGCCCTGAACGACCCCAGCTCGGTGCGGACGTCGCAGGTGAGCCGGGACGTGGGATCCCACAGGGATGGCACCCACCTGGGACAGGGCACCTGGGCACACGGAGCCCCCCGAAAGCTGGGTGCATCGGTGCTGAGCGGGCTCTCCCGTCACGTAGGTGGTGCAGTATGAGCTGGGTTACGTTGTCTGCGCTGCAGTGGCTCTGCTCTTCACCGTGGCCGTGCCGGTGGCCGGGATGTGCTTCTGCTACTGCCGGAGCCGCCGACGGTGCGGGGGCCGCCTGCGTGCCCACCGACGCTCACTGGGCTGCCGCCGCCACTGCCTGTTGGCCTGCCTGTCCCTCACCTCCCTCATCATCCTGTGAGTCCCCCTCGCCCCAGGGTGGGGGGGGAACTGTGTGCCACGGGGATGGGACCGGGAGGCTCTACCGGGCAGCCCCGTCACCGCCCGCTTGTTCCCGGCAGGACCAGCGTCATCTGCGCCTTTGTCACCAGCCAGCGGGTGAAGGGGCAGATGGAGCCGGGGCTGGGGGCCGTGCCTGTCACCCTGCGCACCCTGCGCCAGCACATCGCCAACGTCCCCCAGGTGGGTCCCCCACCGCCTCGCCCGGCGTGGGGTGCAGCCCAGGGATGGCTGCGTTTCCCTCACGGAGTAGTTTGGGAGGCAAGAGAAGGTGGTGCAGCTGCACTAAAAATGTATTTTGAATGGCAACGTGGGGCTCCCTCCCCTCCCGGTGGCTGCTACCCCCGGCTGACCGGCTCCTCTCCCCTGGCAGGGGGTGCAGATGGTGGTAGACCAGTTTGAGGTGCCCCGACAGCAGATCATCTCCGATCTGGGTGGTAAGCACTGCACCGGGCACTGGCAGGCCCCATCCCCAGCTTCCCACTGGGATGAGATGCTGACTGGGTGCCCGATGCCTTGCAGGGCTCAGCCGGAGCGTGGGGCTCTCCATACACACACAGCTGAAGGCAATGACTTACGCAGCGCTGGCGGACCTGCAGGACAGGGCTGGAGGTACGGCCGAGCGTGGCTCTCCCCGGGGGCCGGTGCCGAAGCCTCGCCAGAGAGCCGGGGCGGCCGAGCGGAGCAGCCTGAACTAGCCCTGGGCTTTCTCTTTAAGACCTACAGACCTCGCTGCACCATTTACAGATTCTCGACAAGACGGCGCGGGCGCTGGCATCGGCGCGAGCCGANGGCAGCCCCGACCAAGCCGCTCAGCACCCTCTCTTTCCTCGCAGGGCAATGGCACCTTCAACTCCATCCCGGAGCTGGCCGTGGAGAGGATGGCACAGGTCATCCAGGGTGAGTGGTACTGAGCCCAGACTGAGCAGGGACACCCTCCATGGGGCAAATCCCAATTTAGGGACATAGGGTGGAACGTGGGGACCACCCACCCCTCCAGCATGACCTTGGCCCTGCAGATCTGCGGGACGAGATGGCCCGCATGACAGAGAAGGTGCAGTCCATTGCCAACAGCTTCCCCCTCCCTGACTACACCCGGCCCGTCAGCGAAGCCCTGGTGAGGGCGGAGGACAGGAGCCAGCCGTACCTCTGGGAGGTGCAGCGCTTCGAGCAGTACAGGTGACACCAGGGAGCGTGAAGGGGTGCAGGGCGTGTGGCAGAGATGGGTGCCAAGCCCCCTCCAAATCCCCATGGGTGCATCAGCCCTGTGCCTCGAGGACGTGCGCTGCTGCTCTTTCCTCCAGGTGGATCGCAGGCACGGTGCTGTGCTCCATCATCCTCCTCATCCTCGCTTGCAACGTGACAGGGATGGCCCTGGGGACGTACGGGCTTTCCAAGCGGGAGGACCCGAGCGACTATGAGTGCCGAGGGGAAGCTGGTGCCAAGTTTCTCCTGGTGTAAGCATCTGTCCGGGTGCGGGGGCTGTTGCCATCTCACACCCCCCAAAAAACAGAGGGACGAAGCCAAGGGAGGGACTGGGAGCCAGTCGAATGGAAAGGCTTTTGAAGCCGCCGCCTGCGCCAGCGGGTTTGGGAGAAGCCGCTCCTCCCTGGGAGCTGGCAGCTCCGGCGCCCCGGCCTCTCTGCCCGGCACACCCCGCTCCCGCGGGCCCTTCCCAGGCAGGCCGGCGTGCCCGGACGCGGGAGGGAGCCTCAGGGCTGCAGCCGGCCGGGCAGGTCCCCACAAGCCTTTCTGCCCACTCGGGTCTGCAAAGCCGCCGCCGGCACCTCCTCTCCCTCTTTCAGTGGCGTGGGCCTGGCTTTCCTGTTCTCCTGGCTCCTCATCCTCCTGGTTTTCGCCACCTTCCTGGTTGGGGGCAACATCCAGACACTGGTTTGCAGGAATTGGGTCAACCAGGAGATTTATAAGGTGGGTGACCATGCATCCACCCATTGCCCCATAAATCTCAGCTTGCGTGTACCAAAATGCCTCCAAACACTCTGCATCCTACCCTTAACCCCATCCAGAAAAGCCCCATCCTAAACCAGAAGATTAAGTTTAGGATTAGGTCCTTGGATTTGCATCAGCAGCGGGGAATTGCCCTTGTGCTGTTAATTTGCTTGAGGCAACGATGCTCCTACCTGCGGGACCCCTGTCCTCTGATCATCTGGGGATCCTTGGGGTGCTCGGGGCCGGTGGCATGCTGTGATGTGGCTGGGAGCAGGGTTGGGAACGGGATCAGGGCTTGTCCCGTGGCTGTGCACACTCAGGGAACTCCCTGCATGGGGCTGTCTGCCTGGTGAGGCTCTGCAACAGGGATCATAATAATAAAGGCAAGATTAGCACTGGCAGGGTTGGGGTACCCCAGGATGCACCTGCGAGGGCAGAGCATCCCCAAAATCGTTGCCGGGAATGCCTGCGCCTGACTGTTTTTTTCCTCCTGTTTGGGCCAGTTCATCGACACCCCTGGGAACCTGCCTCCATCCATGAACCTGACCCGCCAGCTCAACCTCAGGAGGGACTCCAACCTCAGTGCCACGTACCGGTGGGTGCTGCAAGACCCCACCTCTGCCCCTGTACATTGGTGGGATAATTTGGGGTCACGCCACCCATGTCCCTTTGCCTTCCAGGGAGTGCAAGAGTGGCGCGGGGCTGTGGGAGGTGCTGCAGCTCGAGAGGGCCTACGACCTGGATGAGCATCTAAAAGCCCCCAAGGTGAGGGCTGGCTGCAGCCAGAGCTTCTGATAACGGTGTGAGGATGCACGAGCTTTACTGGGGTTACTGGGATGGAGAAGCCCGGCCCTAACCCCGCAGCATCCCCCGTGTCTCGCCCCCACAGTACACGGCCGATTTCCAAAAACTCCTGGGTGACTTCACGGCACGCCTGGGCGACGTGCGGCTCCTGCGCAGCGAGGGCAGGCAGGACCTGGAGACCTTCGCCCGCAGCGGTGTGGATGAGGTGGACTATGGGCGCTTCCAGGAGGAGGTGAGGGAGTGCTCGCGGGGAGCTGGTCCCTGCTGCAGCGGGCAGGATGTGGCCCAGCCACACCAGGGCCGGCTTCCAGGGTTGGATTTTGGGCAGCCACCAACTCCACCTTCCCCCAGATGAAAAACCCGGTGGTGCAGACTAGCCTCCCTGGCTTGGCGAGGAGCCTCGAGGGGCTGCAGAAAATGCAGGTGAGCGGCGGGGCGGGCGGTGGGGGCTGCCTGCGTGCCTGCGGGGATGTTCTCACCCCTCTGTCCACCCGCAGAGGAACGGCACGGTGGCGGGGCGGCTGGCCGATGAGGCCCGGGCCCTGTGGCAGATGCAAAATTCAACGGTGCAATCGCAGGAGGCTTTGGTGGTGAGTCCGTGCCGGGCTGGTGGCTCGCAGTGCTGCCGGTGTTTGCCCAGCGGTGTCCCCATGAAAGGGACAATAGGGTTTTTTCACCCTTCTCACCTCCCTGTCCTGCAGGCAAAGCTGGGGGAAAGTGTCCAGTTCCTCTCCCACTTGGCGCCACACCTCCAGGTACTTGCGCGGTTTCTTCAGCTCCGAAAAATACGTGGTGCTGTATGGGTCCCGCCTGTCAGGGCCCCAAAAATCCAGTCACGGGGTGATGGGAGAGCCAGGAGAAATGCCATCCGGGGAGGATGGGTCTCCTTTAGTGATTAGATTTGCTGCTGCAAATCAGAATCCCCCTTCAGCACTTGGGGCATTTCAGCATCGCCAGCAGAGCTGTCCCACGGTGTCTCATCTTGCCCGCTCCCTGCCAGGGGGTTTCTCCGCTTGGAGCAGGTCCCTCTTTCCCTGCCCTCCGGCAACCAGACCCAATTTGATGCTCCGTATGTGCACGATGCTGCACACCCTGCTCCCGGCGCCCTGGGGCACCCGTCCTGCTGCTCGGTGCTCTAAGGATGCTCTAGCCCTTCCCATGCTTCCCCAGGAGCGGGTGAAGATGACATTGGCCACCGCAGCCTCAGTGGAAGCCCGGTTGCCTGTGCAAGCCCAGCAGATCCTCCGGCAGGTGAGCCGGGGCTGGATTAGCCCTTAGGGGGTACAAAGTTCCCCACAGCCAGAAAGAAAGAGTGAGAATAGGGCACTGCAAGAGGGGAAGGGGCACCTGAAGCCTCCAGCCCTCGTTTCCAAGCCCAACATTAGCCCAGAGCTGGTGGGAGCAGGGCTCGAGCTGGGCTGGGAAGTGCGGCGCTTATCCTCCATGCTTCATTCCCTCTGCCCAGGAGATCGGCTGCTTCACGAGGAAGGAGCTGCGATACTTCACGCAGTACCTGAACTGGGTCGGGCAGACGGTAGGTGCTCACCCTCACCACAGAGGGATCCTCTGGGGCCAGGAGCCCCCATGGATGCTGCATGCAAGCCCCTCGCTGAGCTGAGGCAGCAAAACACATCCCCCCTGAGCCAGGAGTGGGTTTACACCTTGTCTCCGTTTCTTGTTCCAGCTGAGGGAGGACGTGGCTTCATGCCAGCCACTCGCCACAGCCCTGGACAATGGGCGGGTGATCCTGTGTGACCGCATCACCGACCCCTGGGTAAGGATCCAGTCCCCATCCCTCCACGGGGGTCTGGCAGGGACCTGAATGGTGCAACATCCCCCCAGCAAGCAGCACGAATTTGGGGCAGCCAGGGACAACAGCAGCCCTGATGGCCCCACACCCTCAGGACCAGCCACCACAATGCTTCCCAAATCCCTCCAGAGCCTGGGGGCTGCCTCTCCCTGGTAGCTCAGTGGGGACCCCCATGCTCTCTTCTTGCAGAATGCTTTCTGGTTCAGCCTGGGATGCTGCACCTTCTTCCTCATCCCCAACATCATCTTCGCCATCAGGCTCACCAAACACTTTCGCCCCATCCGCAACCGGCTCATGTAAGCGGGGATGGGGTGTGCAGGTGGGCTGCCTGGGGTGGAGGGGGACACAGCGAGGGGAGATGTGGGCTCCTCCTTGACCCCCTGATGTTTTCTCCTTCTCCTTCTGCAGCTCCACAGGTTCAGAGGAGACCTGTCCCTTTCACATCCCCCGTGTGACAGCGCTCAAGCTCTAGGACGGGGGTCTGCCAGGTGCGGTGGCATGCCCTGCGCCCCAGGAGCTCCCATCAAACTTGTGCCCAAGCGTTGCAGGGCTCCAGGTCCCTCCGATGCCTCGCAGGGCTCCAGGTCCCTCTGACGTCTCTTCCTCGGTGTCCTTCGGGGTCTGAGCATCCTTCCCAGGCACGGGGCACTCATCTCCATGCACCATGGAGCTCTGGGTCTCTCCGATGTCTCTTCCTCAGCCACCTTTTG
>VZTL01030503.1:40618-73976 GCA_013400535.1 Scopus umbretta
AGCTGGGGAAGGGCCTGGAGAACAAGTCCTGTGAGGAGCGGCTGAGGGAGCTGGGGTTGTTCAGCCTGGAGAAGAGGAGGCTGAGGGGAGACCTGATCGCTCTCTGCAGCCCCCTGACAGGAGGGTACAGTGAGGGGCATGTTGGTCTCCTTGCCCAAGGAACCAGCAATGGGACGAGAGGAGATGGCCTCAAGTGGTGCCAGGGGAGGGTCAGATTGGATATTGGGAAAAATGTCTTTCCTGAAAGAGTGGTGAGGGACTGGCACAGGCTGCCCAGGGAGGGGGTAGAGTCCCCATCCCTGGAGGGGTTCAAAGAACATGTAGATGTGGCACTTCAGGACATGGTTTAGTGGGCATGGAGGTGTTGGGTTGACAGTTGGACTGGATGATCTCCGAGGTCTTTTCCAACCTTAATGATTCTATGATCCTATGACTCTATGACTGTGGGGCCAGGCGGGCTCCAGGCTCTCCGGGGCTGAGGGGCAAGCCATGGCTAGGGATGCTCTGGGCTCTGGGGGAGCTCCGGGTCCAGGCCCCAGGGAGGCGGCTGGGCCAGGGCCTGGCTACTGGGTCTGGGCCCACGGGGGTCCCCTCTCCAGCCCCCCAGAGACCCAGCACACGTAACCCCACTCCCACCGGAGGGCTGGCCCCCCCCTAATTAATTAGAGGTGGGGTCTCAGGGGCAAAACTGCAGGTTAAGGGTATGTGGGGGCACGCCGCAGGTAGTTTCTGGCTCTTGCCTCCTCTCCCAAGGAAGCCCCGGCAGGGCCTGTGGCTCTCTGTTTATAGCGTCAGCAGCTTTATGGTGTGAAATGCCTGCTTTTCATTCGTGTCCTTCATCCCCTGATTTCAAAGCGCTTTGTCCAACTAGCAAATGACTCACAAAACCTCTACAGGAGTTAGCAGATCAGGCCCTTCCAAGCGAACAAGGATTTCCCAGTATTTCCCTCACTGAAGTACTCTCTATTTGCTAACCAACAGAGAAATGCCCCATTTTTATGCATTATTAAAAAGCTATTGCTACCCACAGCCAGCAGTAATGTGTAAAATACCTGTTTTATGCATTATTTACGTTATTGCTGCCTAGAGCCAGCTGGTTTGATGCAGTATTTGCCTGCAGAGGTCAGCATTGCAAAGGCTTTTTGCAAAAGGCATTCGGGTAGCTGAAGCCTGAAGGAGGATTTCTGCAGTAACCCCCACGGCCAGGGATGTCCTCAGCCCATCTGGAAACCATCCGGTGGTGTCATCTGCAAAAATCAGCTTTAAGGTGGAATATTTTGTGGTCAGAGGAAGGGGGTGGGGGTGGGGGGTGGGGAGAGCCAGGGGTGCAGCGAAGTGATGTTGGGACCTGGGATTCCATCAGAAAGGAGGTCCATGACTCTCCTGCTCCCAGCTGGGTATATTTTGAAGGCGTACAATCAGGAAATTCTGAGATAATTAAAAAGGAAAGGTCTGCCTCATTTTTATAAGCCCCTTCTCAACAGTAGTACTACATTTTAAATAAAATAATACCCACTATGTGATGCAGAAGAGCAAAGGGATTATTTACTTTACATGGTAACAACAATGCAATAGTATTTGCTTGATCCTCTCATGAAAAAATGATACAGGTTTGCAAATAAACAAGCCAAATTCAGCTGGTTTCTTCCTAGAGTTATTTCTTATAGCTGGGTCACAATCAGTAATAGATATGCACACAGGTAAGCAATGAATAACAGAGGAATTCACCCCAAAATAGATAAGTATTATAAATATGTGTGGTCATCGCTGCCATATCTCTGTTCCCTGCCTGGGAGGCAGATGGATTGAACATGTGAGCAGTTGCATCTGAGTTAATAGTAAATCACCAATGAATAATGCAGAAAATTATCCTAAACCAACTGGAGGGTGCTTTATTTTTTAGAAAAAAAACAGAGGACATAGCTAGATAATGATTCCTCACCCAAAGCAACGTCATGGTTTATGATTAATTTCCAATCCCTCCCCAAAGGGACCCCCTCGCATAGCCCAACACAACTTCCCTCTGCTTGATTACTGTTATTGATAAATTAAAGACTGAAATTAGCTCATTTCCAGCTCCCGGATGTGGTGGTTTTTGGGGTTTTTTTAAACGAAAAGTGGGTATCTCCTCCATCAGAGGTTTATTTTTTTCTGTCTCAGATCGTCTGGGATCCGTGGTCTGTGCACTTATAAGGCCTAAACTGGTGTCGGTTAAACCACTTCCCTTGATGATCCTCCTCGCTTGAAATTCAACTCCTGCGACACCTCACCTGGCGCACCATCCTCCTGCTCTAGCTACTGACCCTGAGAAGTGTCTATAGTTAATATATATAAGATCAATAATTCAAAGGGCTGGAGGGCAGTGGCATTGTCGGCTCTCCCTCGCTGGGTTGGGTCCGTGGCGGAGAGCCGGGAGCTCTGCTCATCCCAGGTGCGGTTCCCCACCAACACCTATTCCAAGATATAAATCTCTCTTCGCTATTCCCGGAACTAAGGAGAAATACAGGAAAAGCGCCTGCCGCCAGTTCTGCAGAATCAACCTATTTCTGGAATTAAAGTAGTATCCAGGTTTACTATTGTTATTTCATTTCCCCTGTTTTTTTCTCCCCATTTTTCAAGGAACGCCAACCTCCTTTTTTTATCCAGAAAAAGGCTCTGCGACCTCTTCCATCTGCTTTTCTCATCATCCCCTGAAAACAGCTCAGAAAGCTTAGATACAAAACAGCTGCCATGAAGAGCTGGTCAAAACTACGTTCCCATCCCACTCCCCAAAACTGTTCATTTTAAAGCCATCCGTGCAGGAGAGCTCCAGTGATTAGTGAAGGAGCAGTAAGACCCCGCTTCGCAGCTTTATTTCATTTAGCCTCAGCCAAGGAGTTGACATAATTATATCAAACTTTCCTTTTTTTGTGAGCAACGGGTGACCTAATGAATCCTTAGCAGAATAATGCAAGCTCCCAAACAGGCTAAGCTTTGTGAGAAATCAAGTCCCAGAGGCTTTGCTCCAGCTGCCTTTATTTTTAACATGACAAGCTCCTCGGATCATTGATACCACAAAAATGTTTTGGATGACACAGATGTTTCAAGCCATAATAGGGACAAGAAAACACTCTGGGAAAAATAAACTCTGTTGTGTTATTAGTGCTAATTATTATTTGCGATTTAACAGCTGCAGATGGGGCTTTGCTTGCAGGAAGCCTCCTTGCGCTGAGCCTGGTGTGAACGATTTGCCCAGTGTGTCCCCCTGGCTCAGGATAAACAGCCGGTCCCAACCCGCCGCTGTAAATGCAAAACTAATTTTCTCTGTTTTCTGTACTTTGATCATCATTCCCTCCCTAGAGCCTCGACGGGCTTGCTGAGAAATGTGCTGAAAAACAAGCCGGGGGCCAAGGTCAATGAAGCTGCTGGGAAAAGGGCACGTTAGAGTTTTGTCATTCAACCTGATGCAGCTTTAGGAATAATTGTAGAAAGGAAAAAAAAAAATCTTGGCGCATCACTGGAGCAAAACACGGCTGCCCAAGCTGGCGTGTGTCCTTGGGTGCTGCTCCTGCATGTGGACTCAGAGCAAGGTTTATGTTCATCAACTTATAAACCACTCCTCCCTCCTCTCGAAGCATCTCTAGATAAAATGCTTTGCAGCCTGTGCTTGACACCTCTGGTTTTTTGCTCTTGGTGGCACGGAGATCATGGCAGCCCCAAGCCCTGAAAAGCCCATGGGCTTCTTCCCTTGTAATTCAAGCCCTCTGCACAGATTTAACATGACTTTTATTGTCCTGGCTTTCTCCACACAGGCTGCAAGCTGCGGTGTTCGCGCTGCATTGGGAGTTTCTTTGGAAAAGTTAAGGAGATAAAATTAAGGAGAAATCCTTCAGGGGAGCTGTTGGCTCTGGTTTCTCCACTCAGCCCCTAAAGCTAGCACATCTCAGCTCCAGACTGTATTAACTAGATGTTCTTATTGTGCATAATCTTTGCTGCTGTTTACAAAAAAATTGCTAGCTGGGGGCAAAAAACCTCATTTCAGAATGCTTCCTTCTCCACACGCTGGTCAAAACTCAGCTTCCTGCACAGCTTTATTTCTTAGGCTGGCCATTCCCATAGCAAAATCTTGGGTCAGAAGCAGGAATATGATCTGGGTTTTTCGATCGCATCGGCTAAGGGCAAGTAAAAAACGCGTGCCTCATCTGAGTACATCATGCACTTATACCCCAGTGCATCCACTGTAGAAATACCTTCGGGGAGATGCTGCAAATCTCAATTTTTCATAAATAAAAACATTTGCAATCTCAGCTGCCTTCAAGCTCCAACTACAAACCAGCCTTCATCCCTGGAGATAAATCTCTTGGATGATCCTAAGCATTACTTATTTGCACCAGCTGAGAGAGAACGTGCAGCATTTAAGTTCACGATGCCGTTCCTATGTTGCTTGCATCCCCTCTGCTCGGTGCGCCGAGGTAGCCATGGAGATGACTATGGAGAGCACTGTGCCCATGACAACTCTGCATGAGCATCTTCAGCATCTTCGGAGCAGTCTTGTCTCTCCCTGGGCTTTTCCTCGCTCCAGACGGTGATTATTGGCTTGTTCTTGCTCCCACGCAGGCAATGGCAAAGCTTTCCCCCATCAGCAGCTCCCCTTCCAAGATAAAAGGGCAGAGGATTAAACACATGGAGCAGATTTGGCATTTAATGCCTGGATACTTGGTATATAATGTCTCTCTGGTATATAATGTCAGCCTGATCCTCAGCATAAGCTTCATAAGGAGCCTTTAATTTGTTGCTTTAGGGGAAAGAAAAGCTTTGGACTAAGTCATGCATTGTCTTGGGTCAACATCCCATCTGGAAGATGCTCCAAAATGGATGGAAAAATACACATCCCCCAGGAAACTGTTTCAATAGATTAAAAACCCTAACGGCTAAAAATCTGGTCCAGTTTCCCCCATGGGCACACATTTCCAAAGCTCAGCTCATCTTTGCTTCTTCTTTTTTACACCTGGAGAAAAAGGGGATGAAACTCCATAAAGCCAGCCCTGGCCCTGGGAATCCTTTATATGGGGGGAGAGGGGAAAATCAGGGTGGAAACGTACTCACCGGCTCAGCTAAAAGGATTTGCATGACTATTTTGTGAACAAGTTGGGTTTAATCATCTCATCCTCACTGAGCATGTGAGTTAGAAAACAGGTCATGGGATGCGAAAGCTCAATTCATTCTCAGGTGAATAAACAAGGTGAAGACCTGGACCAAAATTATGTACATAAAAGAAAAACATATAGCTAAGAGAAAAATGCAACAGTTCTTTAAAATATTTCTCCATGTCCAACCTGGTCCTTCTTTCAGTCTATTGCTTGACTTTTTTTTTTTTTTCTTTTAAATTAAAAATCAAACAATTGTCTGTATTTCCCGGGGTTCAGCTTTCCCCATCTCACTCCAGAGCCCCTTTTCCCACCAGGAAAACTGATTTCTCCTGTCCCTTTCCCAGGGCAACCCAGCCAGGGAGCCCCAAGGACCACAGCGTTATCCCTCCGCCCATTGCACCTCTGAAAGAAGATGCTCCTGCCGCCGGCTCCGCTTGGGGAATACAACATTTAAATACGTCAGCTGGGATTTTGGCACGCTCCTACAAGCTCTTGGCACACAGCTGATGCATTCCAGGATAGGCGCAATTCCCTGAAATGGGAACCGAGGCTGGCACAGATGATTGATGTAAAAACGATGGAAATGGGAGCACCTTCGCCCTTCCTGGGTGTGCCCTGGTTTATTTTTAAGAAGGTGACCTCAGCGCAGCCACGTTATGTCATGCAACGTGCTTACGCCGCTGCTCTGATCTCGGAAAGTCTTCCGAGAGGATTGCAAATTAAAAACAAATGGGAGAGAGGCAAAGGAAAGCCTCCTGGTGAGTCATATATTACAAGCCCTGCTGTGAGGAAGAAAAAAAATATACAGATATTCAGCTTTTCCTGCGAAGGAGCCAGCCGGTGGGTATTGCCCGCTCGGGGAAGTTTATGGGAAGCTGGATTATAGCATCGCTGGGAAAGTATTTGTTCCTGCAGCTTTATGGAGGGGCATTGTGTTTTAAAAGAGCCCAAACGCCAGGCTGTCCTTGTCTGTCCAAAAAACAGGAGATTTATTGCTACGAAAGGACATAACGAGCCCTTTCTGCGAAGGGTTACAGCTCTTCCCCTCGCTCCTTCTCCCGGACACAGCAGCGAATTGTTCAGCCTGGAGGCACCAACCCGGCGTGTCCCACAGCGGCTGCTCCCAAGGCACGGGGACATCTTATTTTTAAACCAAATGCTGGGCTGAAACCAAATCGGACAGCAAACATCTTCCTCGAACAAGCATGACTGACTTCTCCCATTTCCCATAAACGAATCCAGCTGGCAGCGGGGGGGGCCCAAATACCCAAACTTGATTTTTATTTTCCCCCTTCAAAGCATTTTTATTACCAATGCTTATTCCAAGATGAAAAAGTATTTCCAAAAAAGGAATTGTAGGGGTGGGTTTTTTTTGTTTTAATAAAAGCTGTTTTTTTACCTTCTACCTCACCTGGGTGATGCCGCCAACCCTGAGAGGCATCAAAGGCACATTTCTGGGAGCTGTGTCCCGTGCAGGTTTCTTCTAAAGACGCAGCGCGTCATTGAGAAGGCATCAGCCTGCAGCCAGGGAGGGTCCCATCCGTAAGGAGCTTACGTGTGTCCCTGCCTGGAATAGCAGCAAGCACACAGGCAGAAGTTATTATACTCCTAATCAGATTGTAGCAGCCGGGTGGATGTTTATAGCCTTTTTAAGACAGTCACCTAATAGTAAAGAGAAGGAGGGTGCGTGCAGCCTCCTGTATTATAGCCTATTTATATTATACCCTATTTTATATTTCAGTTGCTGCTCCCTGCAGAAAAGAAATTCATATTAAATTAATTTGGCTAATCTGCCTCCTCAGGGATCTAGCTTTGTCTTTGGAACGCAACACGAAAAAGGCTTGCCTTATTTGCTGCTTTCTCCCCCCAAAACCACCTTTCAGTAGTCCCTCGCTGGAGCCTCCCACCAGCAGGCAGATGCCCGCAGGATCCTGGTGCCTGTGAGTCACATCCGCCCGTAGATCGCGTTGCAAAAAGGCATCACCGGCGAGGAAAGCAGATCAACACGGCGGGGACAAACTCCTCCCCAGCATCATGGCTGCAATGAGTCTCATTTACTAGAGCAGTCGTAAACTGATTTACTTTTTCCATGCTAACTTTGCGCTCCTTGGCTTTGCAACAGAGCTGCATCTGTCAAAAAAAAAAGAAACACAATCCAAAACCCCAAACCTCTCCTGCACGCAGGGCGAGATGTTGCATGGAAAGTTTGGGTTGCTTGCTATTCCCCCTCGATGGTTCCTCCCCGGGCACGTTGTTCGTGCCCTTACGTGCCTCCGGGATTAGGGACTCGCTGGGTCTTCTCACCATCGCGGGTTGCGTAACTGCGTGCTGATGGTGCTCTGGAGGTGCGTCCAGGACATTTAACGTCCTGCTCCAGCCAGTTTTGCCTCCTGGCCTGTTTTCATCCACAACAAAAGGCTAAAAATTTATATAGTCCTTTTATCTTTTTTTTTTTTCTTTCTTTCTTTTTACGGGAAAAATTACCGTTGTCAAGAGCAAAGGAGAAACGCTACCCCTGAGCTGCGCTTTCCTCTCAAGCAGTTTAATACAGAATAACGGTGTAGGCAAAGATTTCTATGCAGCACGTGGAAAACCCCTTCTTCTACTAAAAATGGGCCAAAATGACATTTCTTTTCTCTCGGTGGGGAGCTGCCCTTCCTGGGGTCTGCAGGGCTGCGAGCCTCGACGTAGATTTACCCCATTTGTGCAATGAAGCCCTCGCCGCCAAAGAAAATGCAAAATACCCTAATAAGGCTTCAATTTTTTAATTACACACTGACATGGGAAAATAACTGCCTGACTGGGTGGCATCTTTCCTTTTTGCTGGGAAGCGAGTGCTCCCAGCGCTTCCTTTCCCTGCGCTCCTGTTTGTTCCCCAAACTGCATCTTCTCGGCTCTCATCCAGGCAGGAGCCAAATATTACTCAGACATCTGGATCTCAAGAAAAATCCAGAGTAGAGCATTTTAACTTAAAAGAGACTATTCTGTGGTAAGAGCAGAAAATAAACCAAGTTCTGCAAAATGCATTTCATTAACCCTCTGAACAGAGCACTTATTTCCACTTATTTCTGCCTTTGGAGAGTTTAAAGAGGTTTCCCAATGAGCTAAGCGTGATTTGAGATGGGCTGAGCTTGAGCCCAGCTATTTTGCTGGCTCTAGGGAGTAACGGTGGGATGGAGACAGGCTGTGAGACTTTATCCCTACCCTACCTACTTTAACCCTACTCCAAACCCCCAGTAAATCTCCCACAAATTATTTTAATGCCTTCCCCTGCCTTTGCAAGCTGCAGCTAATTCTCCAAGCAAGTCCAGAGTTATGTGAATAAAAGTGTTTTACATGAATTAAACCAAAAAAAAAATAAATCAATGAGAAGCAATGAAGCAGGGCCAGATGAACCTGGGTCCTCTCCCAGCTCAGTATTAAACCAAAGTCGGTGTTTTCCCTTTGTTACAAGACAAACCCATCCCATTAATGCGTTCTAACCTGGCACAAACCCCCGTCGCACTTAAAGTCCCATTATTTCCTCCGTCCCCCGTCGCTGCCTGGGCTGCGGCTGAAGAAGGGCCAAACCTCCAGCGCAGACTGATGCAGCTCTTGGCTTGCTGCCGGGAGAAGTTTTACCCTGAGATGCTAAAGAAACAGTGTGGCACACGGATCCATTAAATAGATGCTGTGGATTCACTGGTTTGGGTGGTTTTAGCACTGCTAACTTCCACAATATATTAAAGATTCATTTAAAGTCAATAGGCTGCTCCTGCTTGATTTGCAGCTGGGATCCAACAGAATTTCTATATTTCCCCAAACAAGACCAGAATTTCCTCTGAAATATATTATGATGGAAAAATCCTGTTTTTTAGAAGCCATGGATGAATTCATCCCAACCATCCCGTTCCTGGAGTTGTATTTTTTTCTTTTCCTGGCGCTGGATTTTAGATAGCTAACTGAAGAGTATTAAACCAAAACCAGGCAATCAGGAGCCATCTGTGCATTCACACAAGGAATAAATACGCCTGTGTATTGTAGGAGAGCTCTTCGGCAGCCTTGCTAACCTTAATCCTGTTCCTGTTATTTAATTTTCTCTTTCAGAAATTATTACGGATGTCTCCCCGGCACAGCCAAAGCGCCTAGTAAAATGCATTTCCCTGCCAGACAGTTTTTTTTTTTTTATTAATATAATCCAGCCAGATGGATAAACAAGTGTATGGAGCATCAGGGTGGAAGTCCTCTTTATCGCCAGATGTGCTCTGCGGTCCAGGGGTGGGACGGCCATACCTGGCCTGGCTATTTCAGGCGGCAAAACCTCGGTAGGGTTTTGGCTGTATCGTGTGGCCGTGCCGAAATCAGTCTCAGTGCAATTAGTTTCAAGCTTCATTTGCATCTCCCAACCACCATGCAAGCTTCCTGGGTTGCCCTGGACTCAACCCATTTATTGTAGCCCATCCTGACTCTAAAGGATGGGAATAACTCCCCACCCTGGTCCTCAGGTCTCTGTAGCCACCCATGCCCTTACCCGAAAAAGGGTGCCATGAAAGCCCCAGCTTGTCATGAGCATCCCATGCAATTCTGAATTGCCTTCTGTGGCATTTCCTTCCATTAAATACCGGGGTGCCGCAACGTAAAGCACGGCTGCTCTGCGCAGGAGTGAGTTTTACTGCTCTGGAGCGAGACAAACTCAGAAGACAGAGTCATCCTTTCCCCTGTAGGTCTGAGCCTATTTTATTTTCTATCCATCAACCCGCAGAGCATGTCTCTCTTTCACAGGATAATGGATTTGAAGCTGCAGCCAGCAACCGCTAAAAGCATCCTTTCCTCTCCCAGAACCCTGACATTTACCAATCAGCCCCAAACCCTGCCAATCCCATCGATATTTCTTGAATAAACCATCCAAGCGCTGCGATTTTCCAGCCACCTGTTTGGTCACCGGCATTGCCTCCCATGACCCTATCACCCTGGGAGGGATGATGGGGGGTTAAACCCAAATTTCGCAGGGTGCAGGCCATGGTTTTCCCCTAGGGAAGGAGGATGGATGCTGGCCAGGCTGTGCAGGGCTGGGCTGCGCAGAAGCCAGCTCCTCCCTCTCGCTATTTATTCCTCTCCGTGGCTCTGCGGCCAAGGCTGAATCACCCCGAACCGAGCAAGCAACGGGTTCCCAGCTGGTGAGTGTCAGGGAAAATGGGACATGGGGGCTTCGGGTGGGATCAATCCAGAGGCGAGGGGGCTTTTAACACCGAGCAGCGTCACAGGGAACGGGGGGCTGCCTCCTCTCCCTGTCGTCGCCGCCTAAAAATAGACATTACAGGCTCCGAAGTCGAATGTCCTCCTTAAAAGACAGAGCTTTGCTTCTCGCCGCTGCTTGTTTATTCAGGGCTGGTTCAAAGCTGATGCTGGTGGGAAATGTCTTCTTTCTTCTCCCCCCGCCCCGAGCTGCCTGGAGGGTTTTATTCTTTCCCACGGCTCCCAGCTGCGCAGGACTGTGCTCCCCCATTATTTGGAGGGGGCTTAAAAAAAAAAAACAAACGAGGGGATTTCCAAAAACGAGGGGATTTCCAAAAACGAGGGGTGGCTTTTTCAGAAAGCAAACTGCCAGCGTCTATCGCCCTTCCCCATAGCCCCAGCCCTGATTTTTCACCCCCCCATGAGCCAAGACCTTCCCAGTGTCGCCAGGAGGGTCCGGACACCCCCATTCCCGAGCATCTTCCCACCATCCTCGCCACATCACTCCTCCGCCTTCCCCTTCCCCAGCTCCCTTCATCTCTTTTCTCCCCCCGGGCACCTTAACAAGGTTCTTTCCGCGGTTATTTTGGCACCAGGGTGTTGGTTTTCCTCTCCCAACCCAAAGCCACCTTCTTGCCAGTCCTGCGCACACGTAATTGCTGCTTGCGATCGCTCCTCGCATCCTCCATTTTCCAATTCCCCTTCTGCCCTTAAGGAGCGCCAGGTTCCCTCCAGTTCTCCAACGCCAGCGCAGATATAAATCACTCCAGTATAAACCACCTGAATTAATTTCTCATTGCTTATGTTCACCCACAGAGTGGGAAAATTAGGGGAGGAAGGTTAAAAAGAGTCAGTGAAAAAAAACCCCACGAAGCCATTCAATAATATAATTTAATAGTAATACGGTCACACCATAAATATTATTTCCAAGCAGAGGGAACCCAGTTCCAAACCCAAGGAAGCAGCTCCCTGGTCCCCATCACCCACAGGGGGTTTGTGCCAGCAACTGCATTTTTTCGGGGTGAAGCTCAGCTGCCCAAGGAGCTCCGTAATAAAAGACATTAATCACCGGTCTTTACCTAGGTGGACGGGCCACCTTTACTTAACCTGGAAAAGGAACACGTATAACGTTATATATGTTCAATAAATAGCACTGCAAATGCAAATCAGCCTTTGCCCTGTTTATCAGGGCTCATCTCTGCGAAGGCAATTAAAGGAGCAGGTTGGTGCTGCCAGGCTGGAATATCCTCCGGGGCTTTGCCGTAACCTGTTTTCATCAGGGGTCGATTTTTCCCCCCTTGCAACTCACAGCTGGGAGTCACATCTTAAAAAAAAAACCACCTAAAAATTGCCAATTTGCTTGCTCCCCTATTTCCTCCCCCCCCCTCTTTTTGAGTGCCCAAGGAGCATTCACCCATTTGAGATTTTGCCATGTCTTTCAGCTATTTTTAACCCCCCGATGTCATCCTCACTCCCAGCAGGTGGGTGCTGTGGGGTGGGGTAGGCAGCAAACCCGCTCAAAAGCAGGCGACTTGCACCCCATAATTGTACGAGCAGGCAGCCGGAGCCTGGCTTTCCTCCCCATCACAAGGTACAGGCTTGTGCATCTTCCCTGCTCTTTTAATTAAGCCTCTTGCTAATGAGCCCAAGCAAAACACTGACGTTAAAGGACCTTAATTCAAACATTTCTGGACATAAGAGCAGATTTTCTGAGGGGGAGAGGAGAGAAAAAGCATCATTATCTGAACCCGGAGAGAGATTAATTTGTTTTTTATGGACCATAAACCCATAGCTAACGTGCAACAGAATAATTTCTGGCTTAAACTAGGGTTTGTTCCGGCTGTTTGCGCTGTAAGGGCAATATCTCTCAAGAGACCGTCATTTCTTATCTGCATTAAGCTTATCGCTGGGTTGAGCGGTGACTCTTAAGGCCAGTCCATTAGCTGCTGCAAAAAACCCCACTCAGGACCCAAACCTTAATTGTTTCTTGCTGCAACATGAGCCAGCAAGCGCATCCCAAGCATCCGAGGATGCTGCGAGATGCCCACCTATGCTTTGCTGGGAATGCTTTGCTCTCCCTCCCCAGCATCCTAGCATGCATGGGGGTATTTTGGGGGCAGGACAGAAAAACCCTTTACTATTGCTGGACTTGCATATTAAACACGAGGGTAGCAGCAAATCAGTGCTCCTTGGCGTTGCAGGGAGGCATCCGAAGGGATTTTGCAGCTTGGGAGGTGTTTTCCAAAGGTCTTTCCAAAGGATTTGCAGACCTGGTGTGTATTATATGGGCTGGATTACACACAGGGGGAGAAACAGCTCCTTAAAATGGGATTTCATCCTCACCAGCCCACCAGCTAAAGTAGGAGATGCCTGGCATGCCCCTGGGATGCCAACAGCAAATCGCTGAGTAATCAGGTATTTGCAAACACATTAAACCAGAAAAACACTGTTCTTCAGTTAAGGCCTGTTGCACATAAACAAGGACTTGGACAAAACACACCAAATTTCATTCTTTGGGAAAAAAAAAAAAAAAATCTAGGGCAAGGCTGGGCGCTGCCCTCTTTGCAGCCCGAGGTACACAAAAGCTTTGAGGCTGGGATGAATCTGTTCATAGCCATCAATCCTTGCATATCAGAAGACTCATTTATATCATCTGATTGGATAGAGCAGGTTTGATAAGTGGATTTTTACCTCCCAGCCAAGTGAAGCATTTTTCCCAAAAGATTTTCTTCTACTACTTAAAATTGCCATTACCAGCAGAGGACCTGTTGGGGAGGTGAGTGGGATACATATTTTAAAAACATTATATATATATATATATATATTAAAATAAGTATTTTGAATATATATATACAAATAAGGGGGTTTTGGGAGGATAATTATGCATTTAAGTCCAAAGCTGTTTATTGTGCAGCCAGATTGAAGGGGATGATGTGTGTTTTATGTGATGCAAAAGTAAGGCCGTGACATTCGCGGTGGGGCGGCTGTGGGGTCTCTGCCTCCTGCCCGTAACGCTGCCTGTCCTTGTGTCCCACAGCCATGGCCAGGCTCCTCGTCACCTGCTGCCTGGTGGCCCTGCTCCTCAGCACCTGGACCGACGTCGCCTTCTCCAAGAAGGGCAAAGGCAAACCCAGCGGAGGCGGCTGGGGCACCGGGAGCCACCGCCAGCCCAGCTACCCCCGCCAGCCCGGCTACCCCCAAAATCCCGGCTATCCCCATAATCCGGGGTACCCCCACAACCCTGGCTACCCTCACAACCCTGGGTACCCCCACAACCCGGGGTGGGGACAGGGTTACAACCCACCCAGTGGAGGAAACTACCACAACCAAAAGCCATGGAAACCCCCCAAATCCAAGACCAACCTCAAGCATGTGGCCGGAGCAGCCGCGGCAGGTGCCGTGGTGGGAGGTCTGGGGGGCTACGCCATGGGACGCGTCATGTCGGGGATGCACTATCGCTTTGACAGCCCCGATGAGTACCGATGGTGGAACGATAATGCGGCGCGTTACCCCAACCAGGTTTACTACCGGGATTACAGCAGCCCAGTCTCACAGGACGTCTTTGTCGCCGACTGCTTTAACATCACAGTGACCGAATACAACATCGGACCCGCCGCCAAGAAGAACATGTCAGAGGCTGGTCCAGCAGTGAACCAAACGGAGATGGAGCTGGAGACCAAGGTGGTGACGAAGGTGATCCGGGAGATGTGCATCCAGCAGTACCGCGAGTACCGCCTGGCCTCTGGCATCCGGCTGCACCTCGCCGATGCTTCCCTTGCCACCCTCCTCCTCCTCACCCTCTTCGCCATGCACTGATGCGCCCCGGATCCCATGGCTTCAAGATGTCACCTGTGTCCCCGTGGGGACCCCCCAAGCCCCTCCATTCTTGCTTGTGGTCGTCTTTGGTGAAGAGCCCTTGGGGCGCACGGGCACCAACGTTCCCCATCACCTCCCCGGAGGCTCTGGTTTAGGCAACTGGATGAAAATTTTCTTCTCCACCCCAAATGCGTCCCAAACATGGCAGGACAGTGATGGAGCTGGATGCCCAAAAGATGGCCTTCACCACCTCCTCCTCCTCTGGGACACCCCAAGAGGGACCAGGCAGAGAGGAGATACCTGCAAGAGCGTTTCCAAAAATCCTCTTTGCTAACAAGCAGGGTTTTATCTAATCCCCTTAGGCCCACTGCCACCAAAACCGCTTTCCCTGGGCACACCGCAGCATTGTGCCCGAGCACCTATATACCCCATAGGGGTTTTAGGAGGGTCAGATATGGGTTTTTCAAGCAACAAGCTGCTGAATTGCAATTTTAACCCTTTAATCCTAAAAACCACTCTTCCTCATGTACATATGGACCTGCCCGCTCTGCACCTTGCATGCTGCAAAGACCTCCTTGCAGCAATACACAAAAATAAAGTGATTTTCCCTGCCCCGCAGCAAGGCTGAAGCCCCGGCCGGGTTTCAGTTGACCCCCGCGCCGCTTTGATTTCAGTTGAGCCTCGCTGTCTCTCTTAGCCTGTCTAAAGGCAAAAAGTGCTGCTGAATGCCCCAAAAACCCCCAAAGCTGTAATGCTTGGTGTGTTACAGCCTGAGAAAAAGCTATTTCGGATGTGCTATAGGTGACAAGTCACGCTCACACTTCAGCGCCTTGACCTAAAGGATGTTAAAATTCAGCAAAAAGGATGCTCGGGGGGTCAAGCACACAGCAAGAGACTTAAATCAGCTAAATTGGATGGCTACGACGAACAGCATCAGGAAAACCAAGCCCGAGGGATGGGAGATGCTAAAAAAAAACCCCACCTTTTGCAAGTAATTTGTGGAAGCGGCGGGTAAATACTTGCTTCTTGTGTTTGGGTCGATGCTGGGTTGTATGTAACCTGCAGCATCTGTAAAGTTGCGCTTGCTGAACCAGTCGCCCCGAGTTATATTTAATCTCTCTTGTGTATTTTTTTTTTTTTTTTGCAAGGCACTGAATGACACCATCCTAAATGATTTTTTCGCATCGGTGTAAGCTAAGTGAAGAGATATATATAGATATATATAAAAAAAATAGAGAGAAAAGAAATCTTTCAGGATATTCACCAGAAAAGCAGGTCTTTGAGGTAACCCGTACTTTGTGATACGCGAATGTTTTGTAAATCCGTAACGGTGCATGCACAAAATTTGCCGTTCTGATATTTTTCTAAGTGTTCGACGTCTGGTACAAATTAAAACGGATAAAGCCAAGGTGCACGTCAGCCTCCTTCGCGCAAACAGCTCTCGCCCATCCCCGCAGCGCTGCAGACAGAAGTGGCATTTTTCGCTCTTTCTGTCCCTGCCTCCCCAGCCTTTGTGGGCGCCTTTGTTCCCTTTCAGCACTAAATTTGGCCTAAACTCTACAATTTCAGTTAACCTTTTCTTCTCCCCTGCTCCCACTAATGGTATCGCTACCATCCAACAAATATTTTCTAAGAAAGCCAATGCGCTGTTTGGGGCCAGGGATTTCTTCTCCCCATAGAAAGTCAGCACTCATTTATACCTTGTATTTACTCCATCTGTTTTCTGTCTAATAAAAGAGTTTTTACATTTGCTGTTTCAATAGCGTTAAGCCCGGCCAACCTCATGTGAAGCCCCAAGCCCTACTTAAATGTTGCCAGAAGTCCAAATCTCCCTGCTACCTACACTAGCATCGCCGTTAGATGACTTAGGCTATAGCAAGAGTTAAAAATTACCATTAAAAAGATGGAAGAGTTTGGATGCTTCAGCCAGATGGTGCTTTAATTTCAAGCTCAAAACCAAGCCTTCGACCTGTTAGGTTTGAGCCTACCAAGGATGCGATTTATTGTGCTGCACACCCCCTTGCCCACAAGGATGCTAAAGAACTTGGTCTTTAAGCGGTGCTCCAGGTAAACCCCAAATGTGACTCTCTTGCATACTTTTGGCAGAAAAATAAATGAAAAAACCCTATTCAGCACTAAATAGATGATTATTCCTGCGTGCAAGCAACTTGCCCCCAAAGAAGAAATGCTAAGAGGTCTATTAACGGGGATCCAGAGCTCTCGTAGGTGCTTGGAAAGAGCAAAATAGAGGGTTTTTTTCTCTGAAGCGGCTACTAGGTATCACCATATTATCTCTGGATATCGGTAAGTGGACCAGCAAATGGGTGGTGGGGCAAATAAAATAGATGGCAGTCAGGGTTTAATATTGGAGCTAGTTTCCAAAATCAGGAAAATAAAACATCAGGATCCCACTCTTCACACCTTCCCTGTGCAAAAGCAATTTAAAAAGTTAAAAAAAAAAAAAGTTGATGGAAAGGAAGGTTTGGGGAATAAAAAACCCCCATGAAGTTACTGGGTCTCTCCTAAACATCCGTACAGCTGCTGCTCATCCTACACCAACTTGGCATCCAACTGCTTAAGGCATCCCAAAAGCTCTCCAGCTCCAAACTTTACCAGGACATTTTATTTAGGATGTTATGTTGCCCTAAATATTCAAAACTGAATAGCTCAGACTTTTTCCCATGTCATTGTAAGGGAGGGGGCAAATAAATGCCCTGCAGGGAAAACTGCTTCACTGGTCCCCAAGCTACAGGGGGGACCCTGCTGATCAGGGCCGTGGGATGGTTTATACAACCCTTTGTATTAATTAAGATTTTTCAAGGTCAAATGAGAGCAATTTCAAACTTAAAAGAGAAAGAGGTAGCAATGAAGATACGGTCCTTCGGTGATGGGCTCGGAGGACCCATCTCCTGATAGACCTTGCACTGGCAAGCTGTAGACCAGCAGGAAGAACACCCAACAAAGAACAGGAAAAGCAGCCCTCAACAAAGAAGGAAATAAAAAAACCCCAAACCCACAAACAATGGAGAAAAACAGTCCCACACAAAGACAGACACCCCCCCAAACAATGAAGGAAAAAAAACCCTGAAGAAGAACCCCCCCTATTTTCCGAGATGGCCCATGGGTATTGCCAGGAAGGGGCTGGCAGCACCTGCCTGGCAAACTCCACTGAGGAGTGTTTGACCTCAGCAGGCAGCAACACAAAATTCTGATTTTTAGCCCCCCAAAATACCCATCTTCCCTGCACTTCACCCCAGCACAGGGAAGCTGCTCCAACCCCCCCCAAGCAGGGGGAAACACCGATGTCGGTGACGCTCGGACAAGCTCAAAACCCCCACCATTTCCTCCCGCTCTGCACGCACAGCACCCTGTTTTTTTTCAACCGGCATGGGGTCCTGCATGGGCAGTTGGGGGTTTTGGTGGTTATTGGAGCTGTTTGCTCACTGCTGCGTGTTGGTGGGGAATATTGGAGATTTCCTGGCTCCGGGAACCCTTGAGCAGGACATGGGGACATGGTTCGAGTCCTATGTCCTTTAAGGATCCAACAACCCCGGAGCCCTCTTGGCCCCTAGGAGTGGTTTGTTGAACTGGATAAATTAATTGCTCTAGATAATCTAGACAAATTAATTAGCTAAATACTCCAAATCCTGCAGCGCGGGCAGGAGCCTGCCTGCCAAGTAAGGACAGGAAGAATTTCTGATTTACCAGGCTGATAACAAATACACCCCAAAGTACAAATGCAATAAAATTTTGGGGATTGGGGTGTGGGGTTTTTTTGAGGGTTGGTTTTTTTTGTTTGTTTGTTTGGGGTTGGGTTTTTTTTTGTTTTGTTTTTTTTTTTGTTTTGGGTTTTTTTTACCCTCCTCCAAATCACCTGTCCCACCTCCCTCATCTCAACAAATAAGCATTCCCCATGCAGACAGAGCAAGCAAATGTATTTTTCTCTCCTGAAAAAACAAAACAAAACAGCAAAAAGAGGATTTTTGGTGCACAGCTGGACAGTTTGCAGAGAGCTGGAGGAGAAATAGTCTTATTTGGAAGCTTGAAATGCAAAGCAAGTGCTCAAACCTCATCCGGGGGTGATTTTATCCGTGCATCTGAGCCGGCGGAGGGGATCAGAGGAGCCGTATCGCTGAGCGAACAGCACCATCTCCCGTCCGATCCCAGCCCCGGCTCCCAGGATCAACCCCGGGGATGGTTTTGCAAGGCTGGGTCTCCCAAAGAACCCTCCAAAATCAGGCCGGCGCTCGCTCGGTTGCTGTTTCAGAGCAAAAGGCATAAAACGGCCTTGACTTTGCCTGCAACCGCTTGCCTAGAAAGTCACAGCTCCGAGGGCGCTCAGCGTCTGGGGTTGCTCCAGAGCCGCTCCGCTCCCCCATCTGAACACGCAACCCCAACGCTCCCCAGCGCAAGGTGATTAATGAGGACAGTAATAGCTTTTAAGGCCTTTTCCTGCAGCACAGCCCGTGGCAAGGGCTGGAAATTAAATTGGGGGAAGAGATCAGAGTGTGTCCCCATGTGTTGCATGCTGGTGAGAGGGGAAAAAGCAAGAAAAATTTGGGAATGCGGTGTAGGAAGTGTGGCATCATCCCTGCGGCGTACCTGAGCTCAGGCTGTAAATTAGGGCTGTGAGCAGAGGATGCTCGTGACGGGGTCCGGGCATCTAAGCAGGTCTGGATGTAAAATATATGCTGGAAAAATGCAAATTTGAGCTGTGGCTGGAGTTTCTGCTGGGTTTATTGTTCATTTTAAACAAGCACGTTAAAAAAATAACCCCTTGGTGCATTAGAGGAATAGTCGGATTTGGTCAACCTAAAAGCCACCCCCTAAGCTGGGGGAGAGACCACAGCAATTTTGACAGACGTAAGGCCATCGGCCTCAGGTGCATCCTGTGCTCACCTGCTCCGAAATGCTATTAAATCCCTCAGGAGCCAAATAACTTCTGTCAAATTTAAGGAAGTATTGTGAAAGAGCCCAGAACATCAACGTACACTGGCCAGGGTTCCTTCCATCCCTTGATAGAGGCGAGACCCAACTCAGCCTCTGTCCTGGGGAGATGGTAGGGATATTTATATCCCCCCAAACCCCACTAATTCCAAGGGGAGATGACCTGCTCACAGACATCCAAGCTCAAAAATACTTCAGTGAGGGACTTACCTGCTGGAGGATGGTGATTGTGGCTACCCACGGGTTTCTTGGGGATCCCCAATATTTTGTTTGGTGCCTCTTTATTTTCATTACTCACAGCAGTGGATGAGCTGCTGCAGCTAAACCAGGTTTTAGGGAAGGTTTAACCACCCAAGACAGGGACTAGAGAAGAAAACACAGATGCTGGAGGGGAAAGCATCCCTCACCACTCCTTCTCAGCTCTTCCCAGGGAGGATTTGCATCCCCTCTGCCAAATACGGAGCACCTGAGGGGGGGTCAGTCCCACAGCTGGGTGTGTTTTGGGCTGGGGATGCTGAAGATTGGGATGTGTTTGGTCATATCAAAGCCAGGGAGATGGGACTGGGATGGCCGTGTCCCTGAGCATCATGCTCACCCACCCCGCAGCATCCCTCAAAGATGCGGATCTTCCTTGGGTTGCGACCGGTGTTAAACACACTGGATTTGGTTAAAAAAAAAGAGAGGATGTCTCAAGGCCAAACTTTATTGCAAGGCGGAGGGGTCCATTTTCAAGCCCCGCACCCCTCCCCCCTCGAGTCCCAGTGTCTTTTGGGGGGAAGGGAGAGTTTTTTGGTAAAGTCATGTACTGGGAAACCAGAGCCGAGTGCTGGTGGGGCTGATCCAGCATCTCTCTGGGTACAAATATCCACATGTCCTTTCAGGGCTGGATTTGCTCACATACGTGCTCTTGCAGATGGGGGTTTGCAGGATCCAGCCGGCTCCCGGGTGGCCCCGCGAGCACGGGGATGGCTGCCCAGCTCCAGTTACCGGCGCAGGGTCCCGTCATGCTGGCGGGGGGAAACTGAGGCAGCAGCGGAGCATCTCTTCCACCTCCCCAAGCCACATCTAATCTCCCAGAAAAGTCATTCACTAAGAAATCCCAGCGGGCTCAGCCGGCCGGGGGTCACCCGTGGTCCCCTCCCCGTGCTCAGCGCTGCAGCCCGTGGCTGATGAAGCAGACGGTGGGTGCCAGCAGCAGAGCGGGGCCGATGCCACCATGCCGGTCCCCAGGGGCTCGGCTGGGGGGTCCCCGCTTGGCACCCACGTCCGACCAACTTGGGGCGTGAAAGCCGCCTGCCAGCGGGGGCTGCCGGGCTGCCGGGACGCCGTGACCCAGGCGGGACGGTCGCGGGCGCCCCAAAAGGCCCATACCGTACCCCGCGGCAGCACCGGCTGCGATGGCCCCCGCCACCTTAGAGCCGCGGCCAGGGGTGCCACCACTGCGGGACACAGCCCGAAAGCCCCCACGCAGCCCCCCACCGCCGCCGCCTCCTCGCCCGCCGGTTCTCCCACCAGCACCGCGGCGGCTGCCGGCGATGTCGCTGAAGAGGGCGAGCAGCAGCATCGCCACCCAGCACCAGGCGTCGCGGGGCCTCATCCTGCCTGACCTGCGAAAGGGGCACAATGAGGGACGGTGAGCGCAGGGATCCTGGCTCCGTGCAGCGCGTGGTTTGCTTTAGGCTCGGGCCAACCGACTTTTAATACAGTTAAGAACTTAATGTATTTAATATATTGAATGTATTATTGTACATATTTACCATATTCTATATATTCAATAAATACAGAGGGTGGGCACTGCCGGCGTGGTGCAGCGCAAACGCTCCTGACCTCCCGAACAAAGTCGCACCTTCGTTTTTCCACCCCGCTGCAAAGCACCGGAGCATCACGACGCGATTTCCCTCACCCCGTCCCCCACCCTGCAACCCCTCCAGCCGGCGGCTGAGCAAACAGGCTCATTGTACTGAAGCTGCTGAGCCATCGCGGCCCCAAAATCGTCCCCAAAATAGCAGGAGCCGTGTTGACAAAAGCCTTTTGAAAAAGCAGAGCCCGCCTGGCTGGCCGCCCCGGCCACAGCATCCCTGCGTCAGCATTTCCCTCCCGCGGCCCCTGCTAGAAGGTGCCAGGGCTGTCCCCCCCCCTTCGAAATCCAGCACTTCAAAAGAAAAAATAGGGCTTGATTAATTTAATTTGCCTTGTTTCGCTGCCCTGCTCCTCCAACTAATGTGGTTTATTTTAAGGAAAGCCCAGAGAAGCGTGGGTCCCTCTTCCAGCTGTTTGCAGCTGCATTGCCATGGCTGGAAATGCCACAAACCCAGGCAGCAAACCCCATAAAAATTAAGACATGGAGATTTTTTCCTTCCTATTTTTCTCTCCACTTTATTTTCCCTGCATTATCCAAGCTTATGGATCACAACCCAGGGAAAAACCCGGTGTGGAAGCGGCTGGGCCGGGTGCGGTGCCTCCCCGGGCTGTTCTCCCCATCCCAACCTCCAGCTCAGGTGCGTGCCAAAACCCAACACTTTCCACCTTGCTGTCTACCCAATTCCTTCTCTTTTTATCCCTCAACTCCGTGCCAAGGATGCCGCCCTTACCCGTGCACCTGGGGCTGTGCCGGCGATGGTTCTTCCCGTCTGTGCCCGCCGGGCTCGACTCACGTCGGACTTTTCCCGGCGGATAAAAGCTTTGATAAGCAGAACCGACGTCACTTCTATCCCGCTCCTGCGCGGGGAGGGATAAATGGGCTTCAGTGGGCTGGATAACACGGGGCCAGCAGCTTTGGGGAGAAAGCAAAGCATGGCTGGGGATAATCTTGGGGATGCAGAGAGCTCAGCCTCGAGGAGGAGAAAAACACCTGAATATATCAGATATAAAAACCCAATGGGTTTAAAACAAGGCTAAGCAATGCAGAGTTGAGTTTTACCTCCTGGAATGGAAATATCCAGAGGATGGAGCCCGCCAACCATGGTGCGTGGGGATAAATAGTCTCTAAGGGCTGGATAAACCCTACAACAGGCCCCCAAATCCTCCAGTGGTTTAGTTGTGAGTCTCCAAAACTGCATTTCTCCTTGGGAAGCTTCTCTGCCGGGATTCAGGCAGGTTTCGCTCTTCTCCCTCATTGCTCCCAGCCCACGCAGAGCACATTTCAGTAGCATTTCTATCCACAAAGTGCTTTATTTCGAACAAACCAGGCTCTAACTCGGGGGGTTTCATTCTGTATTAAGTCGCTACATGTTTTGTTTTCCTGTTAATCAATGAAGCAATGCCACAGTCATCCTTCAAATACATAAAAAGCTTTTCTTGCTGTACAATACTTTCCCTAACACACGTTAAAGGTGGAAAAGGTACCATCAAAATTTAAAAAAAAAATAAAATACAAAGATACATTGCAAAAAGTCAAGGGAGGAAGTCAGAGTGCTAGTTCACATCGAGGTATAAAATTGGTATTGCTGGTTTAGCCCAGGAGGAAAGAGGTTTTTCCAGGTGTGATGGCGATAACGGAGCCAATCCCAGTCCCCGTTTTGCCGGGATGATGTGCCGGCATCGCCACAAAAGCAATTTGCAAAATAAGCCCCTCTTTATTTCTGCCTCTCCCTCCTCCTGCCATCCTCCCCGCTTTCCATACAGCATCCTTCGAGAGATGCTCAGCACCATGAACTATTCCTGTGAACGCTATTTGGCATGTTGTGGCTACCAGTCAGGTTTGACATCTTTTTTTTGTTAAAAATCCCTAAAATTAGTGCAAATTAGAAATGGGGGAAGGAGGGAGTTAGGCGACCAGATGCAGGTTAAGGGAACGTGCTGGAAAAAAGCGATTTACTCTTTCGCCGTAAATCCAACCGTCAGTCCCCAGGTTTGCTTTCGGCAGCAAAAGTGTTAAAAAAGACCCCAATTCTCAGCAGACCCTTATCGATTTAGAAAAGCTTCCTGTCACCTGCAAATTATTGCGATAGAAATGTGCTTTTTTTTTTTTTTAAAAAAAGAGGAGTTATTTGTGCTCTCTTGCCACTGAGCAGCGGGTCCTCTGCCGGGAGCCATAAGCGGGCACGGCTGCAGCGAGTGCCTTCAAACTGAGCCCAAATTCTTGCTGTTGAACGCTTGCAGCTCTCGCTCGGCCCTGTCCTCGGCAGCTTCACCCTGCTCACGGATTTCCTCTTTCCCCCCCCCCNNNNCTCCCCCGTGCTCTCTCCTCTCCCCCCCCCCCCCCGGTTATTTCCAGGGATTTGAGGTTTTGGCCAAAACTGCCACCAGCCAGAGCCTCGCTGAGAAAAACCGCATTAGCAGAGGAGGAACCCCCCGAGGATGCTGCGCAGATGAAGGTGCGGGAGGATGGGTCGGCTCAGAGCTGGAGCGATCCAGGTGGACACCGGGAGCGCTCTGGGAATGACAGGGCTTTGGGATTCGGTACAGTAAGTCCTGCAGGCAAACGGCTCTTCGCGCGATGCAACCCGGAGCCAGAGTTTCACATTGCTGTCGGTCCTTCGGAAATCTCCTCCAGCCTTTGCTCGATCATCAGCCGGAGGATGGAGTATCTGGAGGGGTGAAGGACAAGGAAAAGAGGATTTTTGCAGCATCAAGCTGGGCTTTTAACCCAAATTGACAAGAAAACCCTGGAATGATGCGGAAACCAACAGCTCATGTGCACATTAGCGATGCGAGGCTGTGCAAATGAACTTTCGGCACCGAAATAACCCCCCGACAACGTCCTTAAACCTCAGCATCTCCCTTCGATGGCACAGATCCCAGCGTACTTGCGCATTAGCTTCTTCACTTCACGATCCTCCTCTTCCTCCAGCTTCTGGATGAAGCTCCTGAGGACGGGCATCTCGAATTTGATGTACTGAGCAACCTGGGTGGGAAAGAAACGTCAAGTTGGGCGATGAAGAAGGTGATGCACCAACTCTGTGAGGCTGAAGGCAACCTCACAGCATCCTCTCCCCAGATTTAACCAGGGAAATCAAGGGCCCGCCCAACTTCGGCAACAAACCCTAAAAGAATCCACAGTTCCTCTGTACGGCATGAACATCAGCTTGTGCAAACGAGTGCTAGCTAATTATTGGGAAAAAACTCCACCTAACGTTTATTCTATTTTACCCACTGGCTGCAAGACTTGGCTCCCCCATATGGAGAGCCCTGCACATCCCCAAGGTGTCACAGAGCGCTGTTTAGGCCCAAATAGACCCCAAAAGCGCCTCATCTGTGCTCTGATTTAAGAGCAGAGCAGTGCCGGGGCAGGAGGGAGCCGGCAGATGGCATAAATGAGCCGTTCCCCACCCGCAGCGCTTTCCCCAGCTGGGAAAAAATGTCAATTACACCAAAGAATGTGCAGCAAGTGCTCTTCTGTGATCAGATTTGGGATGGCAAAATAGGGCTGGGGGCGTCTGCTCTCGGTTGCCGTGTAAAGATGCTCTTTATGCTCAGAACACGGGTTTTCCCACAAGATGGGGGGGTTTTCATGGGGCGACGCAGGAGCAAAGCAAAGCAATGGCTGCATCCCCAGCACAGAGACATCCCCGGGTTTTCCAGCCCCGGCTGAATCCCAAGCCCATCCAAAAGCAAACAAGCGTCCCGCGCCAGCAAACTCACGTCGTAGGTGACTTCTTCCACCTGGTCCTTCTCCATGAGGAAGACCTTGGAGACCTGCTCGCAGGGGCCCTGCAGGATGCGGGCGATCAGGGGGTAGTCGCTGGCTCGCAGCTTCTGCTTCTCTGCAACGCCAAAAGCACCGGCGTTTGGCCCGGCAGACGACGGGGCTTTGCCACGTCCGACCCGCCGGCTGTGCCGGGGGGGGGTTTTTTGCAGACTCACCTCCGCTGGTGTGGACGATGTACAGCGCAAACTCCTCCGCCGAATTTTCAATCTGAATGGAGACAAAATATTGCTATTAAAGGTCTGTGTTTCTAACCCAGGAAATTAAAAAAATATCCGATTACTTCACCCCGCTGTTGCATTTTATATCCGTGGGATATAAATTCCCCATGCAGAGCAAGGCAGGAGTGCAGGTCGGGGACATCTAACTTACCTTGAATTTATTGAGCAGTAGTTTGAGGACCTGGGGGGTCGTCATCGTGCTGTTTATCCGGACGTTGGTGACGGAGCCGTACGCTGGCGTGAACACGGATGTCTGCGGGGCACAAAGTCCATTTAACCCCCCCCCTGGATTTCCCCACTGATCTCTTGGGTGAGGTTTTGGGGAGGTTCGGGGCTCACCTTATGGTTGTAGAAGTGCCCGTTGATGGAGAAGCGATGACGGCGGATGCGCCGCTGCTCGCTGGGGGTGCGGGCGCTGCCCCGGCGCCGGACGCCCACGTCACTCCGCGTCCGCATCAGCTGCGGCGTCTCCTCTGGCTGCGATTTGGCAGCTGGAAAAGACCCGGTGGGAGGACGAGGCTGAGGACCTGGGGCAAACGAGACCCCCTCGGGGTCCTCTCCCAGCATCTCCCTGCTGCAAAATAACTCCCGGGAGTTTCCCTATGGATGCAAAAGTCCCCATCCCAGAAATACAGCCCTGCAAACTTCCCAGGGCAGATTTCACCCAACAGTTTAAACCATGGCAGCTACTGGTTTATTCTCTCCCAGGTCCTGAAGGAGGCTATTAATTCAGAATTAACTGCGTAAATCCAGGCTGCTACCTGGATAAAGCTCCTTCACCCAGGGCCTCGAGCATCTTTACTCGCTTTTTCACAATTTAACTTTTTTTTTTTTTCTCCTCTCCTTTAATGAGAACAGGCAAACGAGGCCAGCACTTCAGATCTCTGTGTGAAAACTGGCCTGGGTCCAGATTATTATAAACTAGCTCTTCATCCATTTTTAATGAACCTCTCGGGCTCAAGCTTGGATGTTTTAATTCAAAGCATGTCTGCAGCAAGAAAAATCTCTGGTGTGCGCCGCTCCAGATGCACGCCACGGGCCACGGTGACTAAGCACTCACGAGGAGTTGTGCACGCATGCTGTGCACTGATTTTTATAGGCTTTAGGAGAAAAATATAGTAAAAGACTTCTTTCTTATGTGCTGGCAGAGGATTAACATCATATGGCTGGCTGAAATAGCTGCTGGGTTATTTCTATGGTGCGATGCCGTGCGGATATCGCCCAGGACAGCTTTAATTAAGAGGGGGAAAAAAAACCGTCATGCATAGGGAGATCAAAAAGAGAAAGGGGAAAAGCTGGAGGATCAAGGATGGGGCAAAGGGTTTCACGGATCAATGAGTTTTGCAAGTGCTCAGCTCCTCCCCGAGCCGGGAAGTGGATGAGCATCCTGAAGCTGAAATGATTAGCTGGTTCTTCTCTGCCTGCAGGGTGTATTTCCACAAAAACACCACTCCCCCCTCCCAAAAAAAAGCCAGGAACATGTGTAAAATGCCCCTATCGAATGAGAAAAATGCTTAAAGCAGGTTCTTCCAGTGGGAATTGCTGGTGGGACAGCTTGCGTCCCATTCCTTACTGCCTCATGCTAAAAACAAGGGGTTAACAAAGAGCCGGGCAGAGGAGTTCTTCCCCCTCTCTACAGAGGAAAAACCAGGGAGGGGAAAAAACCTTTGCAGAAATGTTGACTTCCCCATGGTAACGGCACTTCCCAACGCGCCTATTCTTCTTCCCTAAAAGCGGAGCTGCCGGGAAGGGGAAACGCCAACATCCTTTTCCCTACGATCCCCGGAGGCTCTGTGCTCCATCCCCCTATTTCTTTCCAAGCTCCTCTTCTCCACATCCCGACATGGCCCCCAGCAAAAGCCCTTAGGAAGAGTTTCAGGCCCTCGGGGCTAAGATTTTCTTGCTGCAATTAAATAAATTAAATATAGGTGCTTTGGAAATGGCTTAAAGTAACCTGGAGCAAGATGGAGACACCAGTTTCTAGAGGAAAAAATGCCTGGTTTATATTTTTCTCCAATCAAACTGGAGAATAAGGCAGCTGCTCCCAACCGCCCAGCCAAATCCAACCGGATCTGAGCCTGGCTTACCTGCACCGCTCCCGGGAGCCTCTGCGTTCGGCTTGGCCTCCCCATCCGTAACCTGGATGTCTGGCAAGGTGCTGGGCTTCAGCACAGACCTGGCAATAAAAAAAAAAAATAAAAAAATTATGAGTGCGCTGTTGGCATGCAGCTGCAGAGGGAATGAAAACCAGGATAATTTCCCCTCCGAGCCCCTGTGTTGCTGTTTCCAGGATGGGAAGCAGCCTGTTCTCCCTGCAGATTTGGCAGATAACCATCTCTGTAGGGTCGCAGCACAGGCTAGTTGCAATATAAATCCTGAATCCCATCCTGTCCTGCCCCAAAAGAGCCCTTTGGAGGGTCTTAGCCCAGCTGCGCTCTTCCCAGGAAGGGATGCTGAAGCCCAAAACAGCCTTTTTGCAAGCTCCAGCACACAACTTGCCCAAGCAAAGCTGACCCTGCCTCTTTTTTCTCTTTGCAGACATCTAAAAAATGATGAAAAACCCAGGCAGAGCCCACTTGCTGCTCCTGGGCACTTGGGGACCAAGCCGCAGCCCAGGGTCCCGTGGGTGGTTGCAGGGGGTGGCTGGGAACTGGCTGTCCCGGGGAATTACTTGGGCCCGGAGCAAGATCCAGGATTAAACTTGCATTAAAGTTAAAAGCCAGGCTGGTTTTGGAAGAAGCTTCTTGCAGGCAAAGGGGTCTTTGGAAAAGGTGGTGGTGGGGAGATGCAAAAGAGGGGGTTCTTTGCAAAAAGGGGGGGGGGTGCAAAAAGGGGGAATCTTTGCAAAAAGGGGGAATCTTTGCAAAAAGGGGGAGTCTCTGCAAAAAGGGGGAGTCTTTGCAAAGTAAAACCAAGCCACTTTATTTCAGACTTGGCTTCTTCAGGGTGTTGCATGTTGGAAGAAAACCAGGACCCAGCCAAGGCAGCTGGGGTTGCACCCCAGCAAACGCCGCCTTCGGGGGGATGACGTCTTTTCCCTCCACTCACCCGTGGGCTCCCAGGTTGCAGCCGGAGTGCCAGGAGGAGGAGGAGGGTGGAGGGCGGATGCGCTGGTTGTCGTCCTGCATCTGCAGGCGGATGGGTCGCCGCAAACCCCAGGAGATGTTCAGCAGCCCCTCCACGATGAGCTCGCCTTCCTCCTGCGCGAGAGACGGGCGGCTCAATATCCGAAATACAAATAGCGATGAATATTACTAAGAGGCATTTTTTCTGGATCTCACAAGTTTGAATCAAACATGATTTCCTTGTTTTCTCACTGTTGCCAGAGATAAGTTGGGTGCCTGCCCCGGGGATTTCTTACCTCCCGGTGCCGTAGCTGCAAGTTTTGCCCTTCATAGTAGATGTTGTACGTCTTCAAGTGTAAGAGAAGCTCATTTCTGGAAAAAAAAATTAAAAAATGGGAACAATGCTGAGAAGAGGTGCGGAGAAGCGAGGGGGGATGTTGCAGGCACCGCTCGGTATCTGGCGTGGTACTGCCTGAGCCAGCGGGGGGGAAATCTTGGGGGATCTGGGAGAAAGCAGGAATTGCTTCCTGGGGCCAGGCTGGGCAGTGAACCTGCTACGCTGCTGGGGGACCCAAACCACCTTCATTTGGAGCAAATTTGGGTCTTTTGCTGCTTCTAGACCTCCCATGATGAGGACATCTGCTGCGGGTTCAACCAGGGGTTGCCCTTTGCAACCATGATTAGGGGGGCACAAGCTCCCTGCAGCCGTGCCCTCCATAAGCCATGCCAAAAGATGTAAGAAAACCCGTCAGACCTTGATGGAGTTGGTCACAAGGCTGAAAAACAAGGAAATTTTCAGAGCACCCAAGCCCTCGGGTCATGCTGGAGTCACAAGTTATCATAAGCGAGTTTATCACGTCGGCTCGTCATTCTGGACCCTGACCTCGAGCTCAAATTAAAAATCTGAGCCCTGCTGCAGTTGCAAATGAATGATAATTAAAAAAACTAAAATAAAAATAATAAAAATAAAAATAAACCAACCCAGGCTGCTTAAGCACAGCTATGAATCATGGGGAAGTGATGCCTCTGGCATTAATTCATAAAGCTGTCATTAATTCAGCTGGCTGATTGAGTTTAAAGACGCTCAACACCATCAGACTAGTATAAAGAAGCACGAATCATGGGGATTTGGGGTTATGAGAATGAAAAAAGGGGAAAAATGTCACATATATGCTTTATCTCCTCCAAAATCTTCCTTGAAACTTAAAAATCCTTTTACTTCTTTACCAAAGCAAAAAAGAGCAATTACTAATTGGGACCTTTTTCAGCAAAACCTGCATTTCATGGAAGTTTATACAGCATCTGGCCATCCTCCTAAGAAAAAAAATTCAAAATCCCATCAACAACCCTTTTCTTTTTAAAGGAAGTTGCTGTTTCTTGCCCGAGAACGGCTTTTTCTTTCCAAATCCAACCAAACCGAGTTAAAACCCAGGGTTGCTCCTGGCGAAAACCCCCGGGAATATTGCAAATAACTCCCCAGCTACCAGAACCGACTGCATTTCTGCAGCACAGCCCTGCCGAGCATCTTACTTGGAGATGTATTTGTCTTTTCCGCAGGGGACCAGGTACTCGCAGCCGCCGTAATCCATCCTCCCGCTCTTCTTTCATGGGAGCTGAATTGCAAAGAGGGAGGAGAGAAAAGCATCGGCGTGAACCCTCCCGTTACCGCATCCCTGACACGCACCCCTGGATAATGGGGAAAAAAATGAACTTGCTTGGATTTGGAAGAGCTCTTGGGAAAAGGCTCCAGCGGATGCAGTAAAGTTTGATGCAGCTCCTCCAGGAAAACTGATGGCGAGGGAGGGGAAATCAGATAAGGGGAGAAGTGTTGTAAACTCACTGAAAATTTAATACCAGCAGAGATACGCTTACGCTAACATTTGCATTTCGAGCATCTACAGACCGCCCCAGCGATGCCAGACCCGGAGGTGGAAGGCTTATAAGCAGGATTTCTTCTTTTTCTCCATTTATTTTACTAGGGTTTTGCTACAAAGCTTCGGACACGCAGGTCTGGATCCAGCCTGATGCTTCCTCGTGCCGTCCCGAAACCAGGCAGCAGGCACGAGGGCCGACTTTCACAAGCAGCGAGAGACGCTGGGCTGGTTCCTTTATCTCACTTTTACGATGCCAGTTAAATTTTTGTGCCTTCCCTCCAGTGCCAAAACATCGCCATCGCTCTCATGCAAACGCTTGGAAAAAAACACCCAAAATTCCCACCTTTGGAGTGGCCCAGGTTTAAAGGGCGAGAGTGATTTTTGGATGCTATGAAGTGGAATTAAAATTAGTTTTAGGGTGAAGCCCTCCGCATCGCTCACGGGCCCGGAGCCCTTTGGCAATCAGGCACTGGGGAGACACTGAAGTCCAATGTCGGGGAGGTTTTGAGCAACGAGAAAGGACTTCTCGGGTCGCGCTTTTTTTTTTTTTTTTTTTTGGTTTGTGCAAAGCCTCCTACGGATGGGCTTTTGTTTTCCCAGGGTCTCTCCCCTCCCTTCCCTTGTCCAGAAAAAACAACTGAGGTGAGAAAAGAGCATTTGATCCACAAACTGCTGTTTTCTTCCACCTCCTGCATCGCCATGTGCTTCCTCCCAATCCCCTGGGAAACAAACCCATTTTCCTGCCAAAAAAACCCCAACCCACAACAACATCCAGGCAGATAAATGACTCAACCGAGGCTGTGCAGCAAAATGAGTGTCGGAGGATGGACCTGCCCCTAAAAACTCAACACAGTGGCAATCCCCGCTTCTTACTCCGCACGTCGGGATATGTTCTAGCAAATAAATTATATGCAAGAGCAAAAATATTCTGCGTCATGCTTCAAACCAGAGAAGATGTTGCAAAAGCAAACTCTGCCTTTAAGCAGGCCGAAACAGGCAGGGGAAGGGCAGGAAGCCGGCCCGGCCCCCAGGGCTCCAGCTCTGCCTGGAGAAAGCAGAAGAGAAACCCGCCGTTGAAAAATCGCACGTCGCAACGGAAAAGCTGACAAAGCTTCAGGTTTCCTGATGAGCCAAGGAGCCGCACGAGCATCCCGGCAAAGCCCGGCACCAACGCTCCTCCCGCGGCCGGCAGCCGCCTCTCCTGCATCCATCCGTCCTCCCACAGGGAACAAACCCAATAATAATCCTATTTATCCCTCCAAAATGATAACAGGAGGGGACTTTGCAGCCAGCTTTGTGGCTTCAGGATAAATGTTGGGGCAGAGGCTGCACGGCACCTGCTGCGGCGGGGACCCCAGTTTGGGGGTTACCAGCGGTGAGATACAGGAACGGTAGAGATAAGCGACTCGCTTACGGGTGTCCCCTGAGGGCGGATGAAAAAGCTCTGGGGAAGCCACCGCCAAGGCATCGCTGCGTGCAGGGAGGATTAAACGACACGGCTACTTGGCCCATGCAAAAGTGTTGCCAAAAATACCAAAGTGGCTGAAAAAAAAAAAAAAAAGCCCCCTCCAGCGGCACAGGCCGGGGTATGGCGCGGAGTTTTGCTCGGTGGCAACGTGGTGATACGTAGAGGTGAAGCCAAAGCCCCGGTTCCCTCGAAGGGGACATCGGGGTGAACTCCAGCCGAAATAAATACTCGTTTGGGGATGGAAGGGGAGCCCTGAAGTGCAGGTTCATCCCCCGACGCCAAAGAGCCTGTTTTCCTGTTTACCGGCCCGGCGCTGCCACCTTTGCCTCCGTCATCACATCCCCTTCCGAGCAAGTGAAGAAAGGGGCAAATTCTTCCTTTTTTGGGTCTCGAGAGTGCTGGGCTGTGGGTGGAAGGGAGTGGCAGCCGCCCAGAGATCCCCAAACGAAGAAGAGCTTCCGCTGCCCCCCTGATTTTCTGCCATGGCTTTGGCAAAAGGCTGGAAATAGCGAAAATAAAAGGGCTGGCAACATGCAAATTGCCAAATTGGTTGCTCAACCTCGGCAGCTCAGCGCCATCTTCATTTCCTGGCACCCCCGTGCCTCAGTTTCCCCACTCTGAGCCAACGTATTTCCTTCATGCTCGGCACAGGCTGAGGTTTCGCTTCTGTCTTGCAAAGTGCTTTTAAAAAAACACCAAATCAATTCCCCCTGCACACGTGGCAGGAGGATTTCAGCCCTCTCTACTTTCCAACGCGGGCCGTCAGCGGCTCCCACACTCACTGTCAGGCCCAATGGACCCCAGACTTGCTCCTCTCCCTAAAAATAGCCTTCCTAAGGCCCTTCCCCGCATCCCTACAGCCCATCTGCCCTGCGGTGCAGAGGGAGCCCGGCCACGCTCACAGCCCCTCGCGTGGAGCAGGGATGAGTGCTTGCTTTTACAGAGCTCTTGGGGAGATGCACAGCCCAAATGCAACAACAAAAATAGGGGGAAAAAAAAAAAAAGAAGAAAAAAACCCCAAAGTTCGTGTTTTCAGCAGGGGAGGGATGGTCTTCCCTGCTACTGCAAAGAAAGGAGCATTTTTCAGGGGGTTTTGCTTTCTTAGTCCCCTCCTGCAGCACGCGGACGCTTTGGCAGCATCCCCACCGCCGCTTCGGCGTCTCCCCGCTCGGGCGGGAGACGTGGTCTCGGCGCAGCTGATGATTCCCCCCGGCCGTGCGAGGGATTGTGGGAATATCCCGCTCCCTGGGGAGGCCGCGATGCTCCCTCCCGCACAAACCCTGCCGCTTCCCTGCAGCCCAGGGCGGCTGTTAACCAGCCCAACGGCGCATCGATCCCGATGCAATCGGTAGCAAAGCATCATCCAGAGGTGTCAGTTCCTCCCTCCTAGGCGCGGAGAGCCTCTAAAAGCGGCTTTGCTCAGCGGGGGGATACAACCGAGCGCTCTCACCCCGTCCTGGCAGATCCTTTGCTCGACCGACGGTGCTCGGCGGACGGCTCCAGCGAGCTGGTGCAGTGGTGGCTCTGGCCCAGACGTTATTTTGGAGCCGGGATTTCTTCCGAGCGTCCGTCCGGCGTCCCTAAGCGCGAAGGTGCGGCAGCTCCATTGTTTTCCAGCGCCGCTATTGTTCGCCAGCCCAACTGCTCAGCCCCGTCCTGCAAAGGGGAAAGGAAAGGAGCGGTGAGCGGTGGCAGAGCCTCCGGCGGGCGATGCCACCGGGGTGGCAGCTCGCCTGGGGACAAGGGAGGGGACCCAGGGGCCACACACTCGGCAGGGCAGACCCTCCGAGCAGAGCCGGCGCCCACCAGGGGCTTGCGGTGGGCTACGGGAAAGGAGCTGGCGGGTCTCCAGCCCGGGTGCGATGGGGGCCGCAGCGAAGGGGTCGTGCCCTGGCTGGGGACCCGCGGGTGCTGGCGGCTCCCTGCCAGCCTGCGAGAGCAGCCAGCCCCAGCGGAGAGGGTGATGCCCAGGATGCT
>VZTL01030504.1:0-12292 GCA_013400535.1 Scopus umbretta
TTCATATTTTGCCTAGAATAATACTCATGTCACAGCACTGCTTAGTCAAACTTAAATCCAGTGGAAATTTAACTCTGAAGAAGTCACATGACTAATTTTATTAGCATTATCATTTAAAATCAGCAGTTATTTATATATCTGTGAGAAAAAGAAAGGTATGCAAATATGTATATAAATATCTGGATTATAGGATAAACTTTTTAAGTTTTGCTCTTTGTGGTTGACTAGGGTACTGCTACATATATGACATATCCCTATTTTCAGCGGAACAGATTTGCTCACGAGTCATGTTTGTACAGCAATAGTTCTAGGATTTTAAAACTTAAACCAGCTTAGTTATTCTGAAGCAAAAAGCATTTCCTGGTCCTTTTAACTTTGCTGCCCTTTTTTGTCTACCTCTAATATACCATTTAGAATGCAGAACTGCAAGTCTAATCTGAAACTCATACACTGACAAGTGATTTATCCATAATACAATATTCCAGAATATGATACTGGAAACCTTTGAGCTTTCTGACTTCAGCTTATGGAAGATCCTATAAATACAGATATAGCTAGTATCAAACTATAATGCATAATGTACTCCCAAAACCCACAAAACATTAATTCAGTCACTGTAACTTCCTATCAAAGCTAGTTTCAGTATGTAGTAATACTGCAATGATCCAACAAAAATTTACCTATACATCAAATTTAGTTTCTTATTATCCACTCTTCTCCTAAGATAAAAGTGAAAGAAAAAGAGTAATCCCTTTTGAAAGGTTTTGATGGGCAAAATCATAATTCTTACAGCACAATATAAGTTTTAGTAAGTGCTTATAATAAGCTACAGCTTTTACAAACATATTTATAAGAAAAGATGGGAGTCACTGTTTTTAAATAGTTATTCTAATTTTTATTTTAAAGAAATTACTTTTTAAAGTTTACATTTTGCCAAAGAAAGACTCAAAGAAAAACATGAATAAGTGAGTTTTGTTATTAGAAATAGGCATCTTATGTATATTAAATAACATAAAAATCTCCCATCTCAAGCAAACTGCATTAAGTCTAGAGATAGTGAATTTCTGTTACTCACAGAACAGTCTCTTAACAACAACTTGAAGTCTTAAAGAAAAAATAAACTCTTATACTTATTATCCATAAGTACATGAAAGAGGGAATATAAGAAATCTATGCAATACCCCAGATCGGAATCAGAGTGGAGCTGAAGAACTGATGGATCAGTATCCCAATGCAGCGTCCTGATACCCCAGGTTCAACAATCATGCAGCATTAGCAAAAAAGGCCAGAGATTAGTGAAGCAAATACACACTATGAAATGCTAGAGTTACAGTAAGCTTATAGTTATTTCATCGTTTACAAGAAACAAAGCAATGTAACAGTTAAGGGAAATTCAGCAACCATTCAGTGCAATAATACATGCAGTAAATACAAAAGGTAAAAAGCAAACACAAGATTCAGAGCTATTAGAAAAGAATTACATTATTTTAAAGGTTGAAGTTAAAGATCTGCAAACAAATGTAGCCTTTATGAGAGGCAAATAAAAATATTTTAAATGCTGACAAGAACCATTAAAAACTTCAAATTCCTTTTTAAATCTGTTCAGATTTGTTCATGTCATATGAAGACAGATTTGTTAACGTAATGCAATCTTGCCCAGAGCAGTAAATATGTGGAGGAAACTGTCATATTGGTAAAGGAAATGAGTCAACACATAAGCCTTTTGGTAGAGGGGCAAAAATACATTTCCACTGGGATAGAGAACTGCTAGAGTTTCCAAGATGTGACATTGCAGTAATTATGGGTTAAGCACTGCCTTGGGCTTGTAAGTGTCATCTGATTTAGAGCCAACTCCATTTAAGATATTCAAATCTCTTAGAAACAGTGGGCTTTATATTAATAACACATTTCAAAGTCATGTGGAATAATGAACCAAATACATCCATTTCAAGTCACTTCTGTATCAGAAGAAATGAAGGAAATAAATCTTCCCTCTCCCTTCATTTTTAGCCTTCATCCCTTCTCACAAATTTTCATTTAGTCTACTGCCTGCTACCAGGCTTAGGCAGAATTTTAAACAGGCTTGTAAGAGAGAGATTAACAGACAAACATGTATGGGTTTTCTGAAGTTCTTAGATGCTATTAAATTTTTTTAAATCATGTTTTATAACAAATGAAAAAAAATAAAGCATAGTAAAATATCACATATTCTAAGTCAGTAACAGGTAATTTTCTACTTCCATCCCATAGATGGTAATATTCTTGTAAACCAGGTGCAGAATTCCTAAAGGTAAAATTGATCTCAAAAATGTACAGGCAATGCCATAAAAACTCGTAAGTACTGGTGCATCATGCACCACCTTGCTCTTGTATAAAGTATGCATTAGAATAATAATTAATTATAGTTTAATTAAAAATTACAAATCCACTGTCTTCATATTTAGCAAATCATTCTACATAACTGCTATTGCATCCACAGCCATAGTTTAACACCTAAATTTCTAAAACCTTTCCACATCTTCTGTGCATCAGAAAATACACCATTTTACCATAAAGCTAATTATTTTGAGTATATGTATTCTTTAGGTCTCTGCTATTTTTCTTGACCAAATAGATTTAAGCTTAGAGTTTAATTTGGTGCCTGAGACTTCAGGCTGGATATTGCTCATATGTTATTCAATCATGCATTAAAAAAAAAAAAAAAAAGCAAAACCAAACCACCACCACCATAACTTTCATGTTGCTTCTACAAAGGATGACTTATCTACAGATGCAAATGCTGCCTTACCACAATACCTGTCAAACATTTTCTCAACCGTTTCAAACCCACGTGAGACGAACCTGGGGACAGGGCTACAAATTTAAAAGGCTCCAACATTTGTGCCTGCTTAAGACCTAGCCCTTCCTGAGGCTGCTTTCCTGCTTTCAAAGCTTTCTTTTAACTTTCAACAGTTGCTTCAGTGGTACCAGGGATAATCTGCCTTTTAAAATAGTTCAAGTCAACAAGCAGTACAGGATGTACAGTTAAACCTTTATCAGAGATATTCTTTTAAAATAAAGGTAACATCCCGAGATAAAATTCACCTATTATATGTATACCAAAATGATGTAAAACACTGTTCCTTTGCTTTCCAGATGTTTGTTATGCCTTCAGTTAAATGAATTTATTTACAAGCTTTAGTGAACATTCTTCCACATATGCCTGAACTTCTCTGTATCCAGGCATACGCCTAATGCTTCCTGTATCTCTAAGAAGTATTTTCTGCATTTAAACTAATTCTATGAAGCACCCACCTAACCTAGAAGTAAACCAACTGTATTAATTTCCAGTCTTGAATTTATACACTTAACTGAGGAAAGAGAGAAAGAACAGCATCAAACTGGGAACCAAAACTCTTTATTGATGAAAATAAAGCAAGACAGATGGAAGTAACAGCATGAACACAGTCTGAACACTGCTCTACTAATTACTGAATAAGTAAAGTTACTGGCAAGATTCAGCATCATTGATGAGAAAAGACTAAACTAACAAAGGAGACATCTTTGTAAAATATAGCTGCAGCATGACCAGAGAACAAACGGCCACAGACCAAAAAAACCAACCAAACCAAAAAAAAGACCCCTGAAATAATACACTAATATGAAAGGGTTTATTTTAAGATTATCAAGCACAGTGGAACAACTTGGGCTTTCTAACATATCTCATATTGATATGAAACACAAGGTATAATGCTAAGGGCTACCACACAGTCCAACTTTTCTCATTAACTTTCAGGTTCAAGTGTGTAAGTACATTAGCACAAGTTTATACAGCATTCCTAACAGACTCTGATATACACATCTGTTTATTGGGGGAGGGGAAGAATGTTATCCGGTGGTCAGAGAATAAGCAAGAGGACTCTACTAGTGACTCTATAGAACCTTCCATTTAGCTACACATTCATACCTCCGCACCTTCAAGACCACAATCTTTTTATGCTTCCATGTCCGGGAAATTTTCAAGAGACAGTTTTTAAAGTTTGCAAATGCATGAAGCTACAGAGGCTTCAGATACAAGCTTTCTCAAAGCTTCATGAGAAACTGAATGCATACAACATTATGTTACTATGTCCGAAACAGTAGAAATATCTTTTGGAAGTAGTGTTTCCCACCTTATCACCCATATATCACCACTTTGAATTCCTGGTTTAACAGAAATATTTATCTGACTCTCTTCAGCGCAGCATTTACTCAAACTGTCATGCACAGAAAAAAAAAAAAGGTCAAATAGATGCAGCTGGAACTGAAAAAAACCTGTGACTGTAGTAACACAGTGCTATATTTCGGCCAAATGAGAGAGACTGTGAAGGGTATAGTTGTGTACAGGGATGGCTGCAAGGTGAAATAACGAGAAGTACTCGTTAATATTGAGTAAGGAAAAAAAATAAAAAAGGCAAAGTTTGTAGACATTATCTTTATTAGACCAACTAGAATAGAGGGAAAAAGGAAATGGCCTATCATCCATACACACCCCCTCCTTTAGAAAAAGCTGGAAAGAGCCCAGAAGTGGGACTTCCCCAGTTTTCTATTGTCCTGAGGCATTCATGCTTACAACAATATTACCACAAGGCATTCAGCCTCATTTTACTTTAAACTTTCAAGTTTAAACAACTCCATGTTAATATTGGCAATTTCAAATCAGTAAGTGTATCTGCATTTTAAATTTTAAAGTATTTCTGTAAAACAGTCATTGTTCACAGATTCAATAACGCTGTAACCTCATATTATTATATTATAATCAAATAATTAACCTTGATTTCTTCTAAAGCTTAATTATTCAGAATATGAGTATTAAGCAAAGGAATATGACAAGGCAAGTAACATACCTAGATCCAACAGCGCCATCACCAGAGTCCTGGCTTCCAGCCTCACTTGGCGTACTCACAGATTTGGAAGATGGAGAGGTAGGAGGAGGGACTAAATAGTGAAACAGACAGGTATCCGCTGTTACTACTCGCAGAGGTTGCACAGCTTAGGATGTTTTCAAATTAATTTAACATGAAGTATTAAAAAAAAAAGTGATGGCAAACAAAAAAAATACATGGATGAAAATGAACAGTAGAAAGAGAGGGGAAAAGACAATATTAACAATTCATGCTGGACTTTCATGCAATTGTTTGGCATTTATGCTTCTGGTGCATACAAAAAGACATGGAGGGAGAGACATTTAAGAGAAAATGAATTGAAAATATATTTTTAAACTGAAATTCTGACAAATGATGGCATCAACTTGCAAAGGGTTAAGCTAAATCATGTTGCTTAAACATAAAAGGAAGACAGTTAATATAGCTTTGACATCAGTTTTTCTTAAAAATTAGACATTGAATGTGTTTAACTGGTAATTTAATTTCAAAATATATTATCACCAAAGCATGGACCAAAAAAAGTACCTTTGTCATACAGAATACTGTTATTTTTGTTCCAGTTGGAATCAAATGAACATAAATCCTGTATATTACAACAAAGTTTCTAGTGTTGGGTTTGGGGGGTTTTAGTGTTTTCTTTGTTTTTAACTGGCAAACAGTCTAGTACTGTTATATTGAAACTTTTAAGTAAAAGTCAGTACATTTTCAGCATGTAGATGAAGATTGCAATTACCATTTAAAAAGCATGTTTTTTTGGAACTGACACATAATAGTGAATGATATCATGCAATCTGATACAACCACAAAGCTATTTCAATATTTCTTTCAACTTTTCTTTTTAGAAATAGTGACACATTATTTAATGAAATGTAGGTTTATGCTCAAGAATCAGGGTGTGTGTTGACTTCAACTTTCCTTGTATGCTTCATTTTTCAGCAGTATGTAAAACATCCATTGAACCCATTCAATCCTTAGCAACCCTTAAAAAGAACCTTTAACCAACTGAACACAAGCTATGTATATAAATTGGTATCTACTCCCTCAGAGGTCGGGCAAGGGAGAATTCTGAATTCAGATCTCCAACATTTCTAGAGAATTTACTGAAATCACAAATATATTGTGAATTCTGAAGAATGTTTCCATTCCATCCCAAAAGAGACACACGACTCTGGTTGACAAAATTCTATCCTAAGTTTACAAAATCACAGTGAATACTTCAATTTATTAAAAATTCATTCCTCCTACAGGAGACTTTTATGTAGGTCTAGAGTTATACCTCATAAGTTCATGGATACACACACTTACACTTGATACATATATCTATATAAGTATAGGTGTATAAGTAAGGGTGTACATATATTCTTCAACTCATCATCGCCACCTACTGAATAATTTATACTAAAGGAAATGCCCATAGGCCTTTGTATTCCTACATCCTACATCCCTGTTATCATCAGAAACTATGACAATATAATGTCACCCCTTCTTAACTGAAAAGGTGACATTAGAAACATACCTTGTTACCATTCACAAAGTCAGTCAGCTCTATCTAGCAGTAAGCATGGCCAAAAGAATTCAGTAGCTTAGTTTTGATGCTACAGTGCCCTCTTGTGTTTTCAAGAAAGTCTTCCCATTAGTGAGGTGAAACCTATTTAAAAGCCAGTCTTACAAAAAGACCAAGTAAAATTCCACCCACCCCCACAGAGGATAAGATTATAATACCTTCTTGAAAGTTATTTTGTTTCACTGACTTATGGCTTCTTATATAATGAGTATGGTAGATATCAAAAGCATACTTACATTGTTAAGGTCCCTTCTCCCATAAGAAAGCTACCTCTCTCTGGCAGTTGACAGGAATTACCTTAAGAATTTTTGATACAATTTTCTATAAAGGACTAACCTCAAGCTATCCACCTACATCAACAACACAAGCTCAAGCTATCTGCACACCAAGCTGGTCAGCTGCGAGTTAGCTTCAGTTCAGATACATGATCACCATATCACGTTTTGCCAGGATCCAGTCAGCCTGTGCCTCAAGCATGTTACTGAAAGGTAGGATATTTTAGCCTGATTTAGGATCCAGCTCAGAATTTGGGTATCCTGGAAGGGAACAGAACGAATTCCCTGCAAATCTGTGAAAGTTGAAGGGTGTGGTTAAGTAGATACTCAATGGAATTAAACACAGCACTCACAGGGGTGTGCCTCAGTCTTATATGCCAGCACCTCAAAGAGTTTTTCACAAACAGCTACTCCAAGACTATGCAATGACTTGCTTCGAGGACTGACTATCCTATAGTTTTTAGATTCTCTCTCAGATTTAAAACCACCACCACCACTTGCATTTCTGCAAGAGTCTCATCAGCTGCCTAAGCAAAACGTCACACAAGAAAGTGTTCAACTAAGTCTGCCAAACAAAATCTCTAGTAGGTAAGAACCGATTACTTAAAACACTATACACTACTGCTAACGTAGCCCAAATGCAGTCTCTAAACTGTGAGAACAGTTCAAACTACCAAAAATGACTGCTGTGGCTGTTGGAATGGGAGCAGCTATAATGGTATTTATTCCACGTTCACTTTTGAACACTTGAGGACTATGCAAAAGCAATCATAGAATTATTAAGGTTGGGAAAGACCTCTGAGATCATCTAGTCCAACCATCAACCCAACACCACCATGCCTACTAAACCATGTCTCGAAGTGCCACATCTACACGGTTTTTTAATACCTCCAGGGATGGTGACTCCACCACCTCCCTGGGCAGCCTATTCCAATGCCTCACCACTCTTCCAGTAAATAAATTTTTCCTAATATCCAATCATGAAGATATACAGTCACAGATACACTATACCCATAACAAATTGTAATTATTTTTTATTTGCAAACCCAGTTGAAATAGACTTTGAGCCAAACTGAAAAATAAGTCTTAAACCCCTCAGATTTCAGAGCTAGAGACAAAAAGTGGAGTTGAACTATCACCCTCTTTGCTTTCATCTTCCAGAGATATGTGGCTATGTAAAGGCAAAAAGCAACAACCAATATACTAACCCATCCAAGAGTGGCATACATATGAATCATCATCCTTGGTAGTTAAATTTTATACTTAGCCTTGCTATTACTCCAAAGTCAGTCAGCTATTTGAGATAAGGAAAATTAGGGTGTAAAGGATGCAGAAAGGAAACAAGCCAAAAAAAAGGGCACAAAAATATCAGAATTAGAATTTGGCATTATGAAAAAGAGAAAGGAAAATTACAGAAGAATAATGTGCAGGGAAAAAAAAAAAAGAACATCAAATACATGATATTTATGTATTTTAACAAATAGACTCCAAATAATCCACGAAGTGTAAAACATACATTTTACAAAATAGTACTAGTAATGTGTACTGAAGCACACCACTTGACATTTATAACATTTATCACTTGACATTATAACATCAGGCAGGACAAGACAGAACAAAACCCAGACATGTATATACTCCAAAAAATAGTGGCCAGAGAAATTTCATGCTAGTTTTATCAACACCACAATCCTAACAAAAACAAGAAAAAAGCCACCATCACCAAAACAAAAAAAAAAAAAAACCCAAAACCACACCCCAAGAAAAAACCCAAACAAAAACTTCCCAAACATTTATCTGAAATCAATATTAACATTCCTACCAACAGGAGACTCAGGTGTCAATCCCATGCTCTGAAGTAATGCTTCAGCTTCTCTTCTTTTCTTTTCAAGATCAGATTCTTCTTGTACAGGAAGAACTTCTTTCTTCTGATCAGTCTAAAAATAATTCCATAATTAAGTTATAGCATTTAACAGGCAATAAAAACTGTTTCATTTATTCTTTGAGATATCATAGGGTTTTTTAATGCTACTGAAACCTATCATCATACAGGTTAGATATTTGACTCTAGTAATTCTGATGGTCCTTTCTGTAGATAAAGTAAACAACAGACAAGCATCACAAAATTTTGCAGCTTTGATACTGTCTTTAAGAGACATATATAACATGCAAAAAGTGTCTTCTCATTTGTCAGAATGACTGACACTTCATAAGATCAACAATATGAATATTTTTTACAGTAATGCCAAGCACTGTAAAGTGCAAAGACTGGAAAAAAGTATTATGTACCTATGTATAAAAGTATTTTAAAGACAGTCATATTGTTCTGATTTTGAAATGACTAAATAGTGTGTCAAAGAAAACACTATAGGGTTAGAACGACAGCAAGAGACAACCCTCTTTGGTCAATAAAGTATTAGGACATTTGGCGAGATAGAGCACATACTAAAGTGTGTAGCAATTAAGAAAATATGTATAAGATGTAAAGTGATGAATGTCTATGTGTGCATTTTAAGCTATTTTTAGAAACAAAAACATCAACAAGCTGTTTAGTGAGAAAGCTTTCTTTTCAACCTCAGGTTTCACCAAAAACCAACAAAAAATTGAAACTAAAAAAAAACCAACAAAACTTTGCAGTAACTTTAAGTTTACAGGGCAATTAAGTAGTTTTCTTTGAGTTTAATCTGCTAGAATTCATGAAAAAAAAAAAAAAGAATAAAAAGTACACCCCCATCCTTATAATTGAGAAATAATGCAAGCTCTACTGCAAAAGATGCTGAACACTCTGTATCTTTCCACACTTGTTAACTGCTCATTCAATTACAGAAATACAATCCACAGCTTAAGGTGTTCACCACTCAGTCATTGCCATAGGAACGTTTTTGTCAGTATAAACCGATGATACAAATATAAGTTTTCCACAGAAGCAGCAAAATCTAGTCCAAGCTATTCTATCCCTACGCCATGATTAAAGACTAATTGCTCCTCACATTACTGCACATTATGCTTCTAATCTACTGTACAATGCCTTTTAAAAAAAGCAATTCCCAAATTTTAGAGCAAGTTCTCAACTGATAAGCTACTGCACCACACATGGAATCTCAGAGACAGGCAAGACATTGTTACAAGATCATCAGAACATAATTTGAGATATTTCCCTCTTCTTTTTGTCCGAATTGTGTACCTGGCAGCTGCCTAGTCTTCAGTCATATGCTACTTTGGAACACCTACAAGATCATAATGAAAGCACAGAAAAGCCTTGAAAAAGTATCTGAAAACATTCCAGCAAAAGTTTCTTTTATGAGGTATAAGCTGCATTCAGGACAAACACGGTAATAAATCACCTAGTGTCACATACTTCAGCAGAGAAGAATCCAGAAGACTTTTAACAAGTAGCATATACATCCCGAGTGTTGCACTGATTTTAAAACTCAGGCTAAAGATGAGTCAAAGAGCAGAAGAATGTAGCACACTGTACAATAATAATACTGACAGTCAGACAATTCATATGGACATCCTCGGAACTGCACTTCAGAAATGAGTTCTCTAAATAACACCATCACAATTCATTAAGCAGAGCCTTTGTTCAATACTTTACAGTGATTTGGTTAATGATGTCCCATGCACACAAGTAGTTTTAGAAATCCAAGTTTTATGCAAATGTAGGATTAAAAAAAGAAAATTAAAATCTAACTTACCATATTGCTCATTCTAAAGCAACTAGTAGGTGTTTGCTCTTATCAGGAAAGGAAAGTGCTACATTTGCATCAGCAACCTACCATTAAATAGGCACTCCCTGAATAACATGTAGCAAGCGATTAAGTGAACCTACCCCTAAATTTTGGGCAAGTTACATATGCAAACAGTCAAATTACAAAGAGAAAATAATTTCTTACTTCTTTTTTCTTTCTTTCTTCCTCCTTTCTTTTCTTCTCCTCTCTGATTTGAGCTAATCGTTGCTTCTTGCGCTCCAATTCCGCCTTCAGTTCACTTTTGTCAGACATGGCTGAAACACTGATCAACAGAAATTACACCACTGTTTGGTTGTGGTTTGAGTTTTTGGGTTTTTTTGCTTGCTTGCTTAAGATAACAGCTTTCCTTTAAAGAAGCTATCAAAGGAACTACACTAGCTTACCAAAAACAGAACTCTTAAGTCTTAAAATAATAACTAGAAAAAAAAAATAAATCACATCCCTATTTCCACATTTCTTTCACTTAACACATTCTCAGTGCTAAAAGGACTAATTTAAAACAGACAGAACCATGATACGGTGACAGCATCCATTCCTAAGGTAGATCTGATGCTGTTTGAAGGAAATGCTTTTAGAGAAACATTAGGCACTGAAGATGGGGCTATCTGATCTTGCCATAGGATTCTGTATGCTACAGAGCCAACTACGAGACTGAAGACAACAAGGAGAGTACTGACTCAAGATCGACCTTTTGCTTTTCGCTTCAACAGCTTAAATATTGCATGCTATAACTTAGAAGTATGTAAGCCCCATATCCTTCTACATACAGTTGTAGGATCCAAAATACAGATTAAAAAAAAAGATTTAGTAGGATTACTATCAATTACAAAGCAAAGTAAGTACAAATGTGATGGTCAAAAAAAACCCCCTGTAAAATACATGCGTTATCAATTTTTCCCCCCTAACTTTTTGTACACTGCTAAGAAAGTGGTGGATCTTTTAAAGACAAAAATTCTACAAAAAGTTTTGCTACATAGCTAACTCAATTAACTACAGATAAGAAGATCAACAATAAACCAAAGGAGAAAAAAAAACCCAACGCTTCAGAACTTAACAAAGATTTAGAACACAGGTACGTAAAATCTGTGAAGAGGCCAAGTGAATAAAAAGCTTAATTTTACTGTTCTTAAGCAAATCCAAGTCAGTAACGAAAGTGCAGAAGTGGCGCTACAACAGACGAGGGATCTGTAAAAGCTTTTACACTAAGCTTGATAACAAAGATACCAGATTTTGCTTTAGTAATATAACTATTCACTAATTCAAAATTAAGAAGAACCACAAGTGTTTGCATAGCGCACCTAAGCACAGAAAAGGATGCCAAATGATGCAAGCCTCATACATCTACCCCAATATACTTAGTAGTACGTATAGTGGGGTAAACGTATACGCTCCTCCGTGTGTCCACAAACACTTAAGAGCTAACAAACGAACAAAACAAAACAAAAATGTCTCCCGTCTACGTTTTCAAATGGCATCCCCGTGTCGCTTTAGAACAGCACTAGGAAGGCGCTGTCACCACACCACGGACGCCCGCCCCCAGCCGCCTTTCTGCCGCCGAGCCAGGAAAGCACAGGGGCACAAACCGAGGCACCCCCGGGGAGAGGAGCCCTGCGACGAGAGCGGTACGAACCGGGGGCCGCCAGCAGCAAGCTGCGACCCAGACCCCACGCTGGCCGCGGCGGGGAGGGAGCCTGGCAGCGCAGCGCAGCGCCGCCCCGGCGGGACCCCGCCGCCCCCCGAGGCCCCGGAGAAGGCCGCAGTGCCAACCCCCCCCGGGGCCCGCCCGTACCCTCTCCC
>VZTL01030506.1:243-10850 GCA_013400535.1 Scopus umbretta
TACAGAGAAACAAAGTGCTGGATTTATTTAACTGGCAGGATATTAAATGATATAGCTGTTATCTTTTCCTGTATAGTAAATTATTGAATTAAGCCTTCAGTCAGTTTGGCAACAGAGCCAAATGAATATTACAACAGTACAATGCAGCAAACAGTATCTGTCATGGAATCTAGGTCTCACTTATAACTGAAATTACAGTGAACAAAATGCTTGTGCAGTAGATTGGAAAAGGTTCATTATTATTTATTCATCTTGCCTAGTAACACAAAAACTAATGAAATTTCATTGAGAAGAGTGCACGTCAGGATTACTATACATCATAAAGACACATCCTTCTCACTTCATTGTGGATATTTGTCTCTGTAATTAGATGCCTGTTCCACAATAGTTCTGTACCTGAAGGACACGACCAAGTTCGTGACATAAAACAAATCACCTGCGCAAATGAAAAGGCTTCCTTTATCTTGTCTACATCTTGCACAATAGCACAAAAGTCTTCAGAAACCTTTCCATAAAGCCAATGAAGTCATGTGCAGTTAGTAATTCTAGCATTGCTACTCACGCAGGTTTTTAATTTTTTAATAAACTATTACATTATTATTACAGTTCACGCATGGGTGTATTTATAGCCCCTATACCTATTCAGGCTGTTGTACCTTTACACGTGTCTCCACAATGAATTGTTCATAAACCTGTGTTCCTCTGCAGCCAAAAGTGTAAATTAGTGAAGCTCCATCCAATGCTATCCAGAATGCATCGATTATGAGCAATTTTCCTTCACTGTAGCTTGAACCTCTGGACTGGAATCTTTAGGGTTGGCTTTGTATCGAATGCAGTTAATACCATGTAAATCCGAAGTAAGAGTTTGATTGCTGTACTCAGTACGATATTATGAGAAACATCACATTTTGGCATTTAGAGATCCATCATTTATTATTTTGGAATTAGAATGTGTGTATCTGTTAGACTGAACTACAGATAGGTAATAAATTCACCGGTACCCAATTATATTCACAGAAAGTTAGCTCCAAGTGTTGAAGCAATACTGGTTACCCTAACAGAACTGTTAACTGCTTGAAACATCAGATTTTGACGAAATCTTTTGTCGGTATGTACATTTACTTGAAAAGGGCTCATACTCCAAGAGTATGGTCAGGTTTGCATAATACTTCCTTAATTACTACCTGTGATATATTACACCCTAATTTTATATGCTGGATCCTGGCAATCCTGACAGCTGGTGATATTAGTAATTAAAGTAATATTTTACACTTTTATTGCTTGTTTTCACACCCAAGTACTTCAGGAAAACGTGCAGTTAGTATACGACCTGAGTGCTTTGCTTGCCACATTAGCCTCTGATCACCCTACCTACACCACCATACGGGTTATGTTTAAATATTAGGAAAAATATTGAAATATTTGAACAATTTTTCAGGGAATAAAATTTAAGGAATACAGAATTGTTTTCACTGAAGATATTTAACATTTCTGTGCTATTTGCCAGTACTGGAAGAACCTTAACTATTCCGGTCTTGAAAGATACTTCCTCAAACTCAAATCCAGACTGTGGTTCTCCAGGTGACCTCAGGCAACCTCCACGCACTGCACATGGGAAGAGATGGGAGCTTTTGGGGACGGCTCCAACTCCGCTGCTGGGGAATCGCAGGTTCACAACTGTGCCTCCTTTCATCCGCTTCCCCTCACTATTTTTCAAATCTGCGAGGAACGGGTGCCGCTAGCCTACTGTGTCCCAGATGAAAGGGATGCCTTGCACTGTTGACTGTCATTTTATAGACAGCTTCGTATATAAAACCTGGGCTCAAGTGCCAAGCTTCAATTCATTACCGAGAGTGTTTCTGACTTCAGTAGGGCCAGGACTTCACCCTGCGTGCCTCATCGATGCCTACCTTCCTCCCTACATCAGAGTTAGCTAAGTGCCTTTCTGGTTTTGGTGGCTGATAAATGAGACAATGTGGAATTTCACCACTACTCCCAATCTGACTTTTTCAATAGAAGCTGAAACTTGAAAGGCGCCCAGTGTCTCTGGAGCTCTGTACATCAATGTCTGAGGGGAGAAAACACATGAAAGTTGAAGGCCCTTTGGGAAAATCCTACCGGGTTTAGGTTGCTTCTGCCTGCTCAGACCTATAACATCTCTTCTAATCTCCCTTTCTCTGTGTATGTCTCCTGCTTCAGTCTCTGATTGAGAACTGAATGTCACTGAGAGGGAGAGGAGGGAAGCCTGCCTCCCTTTGCCTTAGTACTGGCAAGTTGTTTTTCTTTTTACAGAATGCTTTCATGGCCCTTTTCTGCTTCTTCTTTTCCCACCCTCCCTTTCAGTGTTAATATCTGATTCCTTAACGTGTGTTACTTTACACTTTCCCGTTAGCAAACAGTGTCTCATCCATTACCTCTCGTTTTGCATCTGTCATGCTCCTTTTAAGGTCCTTGAGCTACCTGGTCCAGGCTTTTGATGAGGAAAATAATCATTCCATTCTGCTTCTGACAAGATTCAATAAAAAGCCCTAATGTTATTTGCAGGGAAAGACTCCATCATGTTTAAAAATCTGTGGGCCCTATAAATTCCCCCTCTTCCAATTAAAACTCACCAATGTCTTCAGCTGTGAAGAAAATTAAACAGATTTTGAAGTTATTTGCATTTTTCATGTTTTTTCTACCCATGCTGTCATTACAAGGAGGAAGTCTGTAACTCACTGTCCCATCCTTTTTGCTAGAACTGACAGGTGTTTTACTATCAAGCTGATTTAAAAGAGGCCTCTTAATCAGGTGTCAGCTTTGGCCCATAAAGTCATATTAATTTTTTGGATCAGATATGAGGCTCTATCTAAGGCACATTAAGAAAGATTCATTAGAAACTCACTACCCCTGGAATTTACAGCTTTCCTGGAACTTAATAGCCTGGATAAATTCCTCCTTATCTGGTTTATGTGAATTATAGCAGTTTTGCATTCAGAAGCTTTTTAGAGTACAGGTTTTACCATTATTCCGGCCTCTTGATTCTTATGGTCTTCAGTAAAGATACAGGGATACCTGCTACATGCATACCTGCCTAGGCAGCAGCAAGACCCCTCCATGCCTACTGCATGAGTCCAAATGAGGAAAGAGCAGCCCCTGACCATCACTTCTTTGGGATTATTCAATGCAAGACCTCTAGCTACTTATTCTACAGCACACAACACAAAGGACTGCTAATCTCTGAGCAGCTCCACAAATCATCCTGGCAACGGTAATAATCCCAGAAGCTGCAAACACTGCAGACTTTGGAGCTCTCAGACTAACGGAACTGTGCATTTCTGGTCCTTGAGCAATGAATCGTCTGGAGTTTGCCTACTTGGAGCTGATTCACACAGGCAAACCTAAAGCCTTGTGTGGCCTTTCTCTGCAAACAGAGCATGATGTTTCTAGGGTACTTTCAGTTTCACCAGACAGGTTTTATCTGATATTACTGACCAGTTTTGAATGATAGTAATTGCAGCTGCACTTTGCAAAAATACCGTAATAGAAAGGCAAATCTGTGCTAGGAAAGGGACAAAAATAAGTCAGCTGGTTTGCAATATTGATCTACTAAGTTATCTATACGTATGCTACGGACTTGGTCTTGGCCAGCCTCAATCGCTCTCAGGCTGTATTGCCTAGCATTTCCACTTGAGCGGATACCTCACAAGGAGCTAAATATGAAGCCAGCCAGAGTCAGGCAACAGGAAAGAACAGGGAGCGGGATTTGGCTGGAAATTAAGTTGATTGAGTGCGGGCTCCAGATTTGTGTTTCATTCTCCTTGTCTGGATGAGACAGGGCACAAGCATTTAAATATTTATTGTGACTAACCAAAACTTCTTTGACTACATTTGACATGAATATCATAGCCCAATATAACTAATCGCTGCCCAAAAAGCAATGAGAGGAAAACACTGCGATGTCCTCTGCTGATACATAATTATGGAAAAAAATAGGCTTCCTCCTCTTCCATTGGCACTGTGTTAATCTCTATATTGGCTGAAGACAATATCATATAATGAATAAAGGAATGTTGACTCATTTTCATACTTTAGATTTGAATTCAGACTAGCATAATTATGGTCTTTATGGAGATCAAACTGATTTGGTATCATAAAGAAATACATTTTAACTTCATATAAAACATTTCACAACCAGAGTTTATATTACCTTTCAAGCACTGTGCTGAGGATTTGCACACAAGTTTTATGTATAAAAATGATACATTTAATTAAATATTCATATTCCAATAGATTAAAAAAAATCTGAATTATTTAAATCTTAACAAAAGTAAACAGTCCTACAAAGATTCATTTGTCTTGCATATCTCTGGAGAAATCATGGTGACTGGTATTGAATTTGGAGAATGGGGGAGAAATATATGGCCATTCTCCATACGAAACGCAAAAGGATGCATCAGGAAATTAGAAATGACCAGCCTGACCTTTTCTATAAATAAGAGATGGACTCATAGTACACCATTGGCTCTGAAAGTGCACATCATTTCTAACAAATTTGGTGTTATTCTCTGTTGCAGATCAGGCAGCAAGAAAAGGATATTAAAGAGAAAACAAAATGATAGCATGAAGCCACCTTTACTAAAATTCACGGACAATATTTTTGTGCTAGGGACTGCAATGTGTCTGCTGTAAAGGAGCTCTTAGGGTACATGTAAACTATTGTGTCCTTATTCAACACTATAAGAGCCTGCTGTATTAAGGACACTGGAAGGGGATATAAGAAGTAAGAGGTTCAAAAGTCTGCAAATGACAAATGAGTTTAAATTCCATTTAGAACTCACCATAGGAATTTAATTCCAGATTTACCAAAATATTTACATTTTTATCAGCTAAACCAGGGATTTTTGTGTATATCAGGCCGCTCACCACTGTTAATTTCAGGCCCACCCAGGTACATTGATTTAAAAACAAGAACAATGATCCCTAGGCCATTTGGGTGTTTTAGGAAAAGCTTTTCACTGGCAGTTCTGGGAAGGTAATGAGAACGACTAACAGGCTAAGTAAATTAACCCAGAAGGGAAGAAAATTCCTACCAAAGAAAAGACAAGTTAGAGGGTCAGCTGTAGAAACAGTGAAAAAAGAAGTCTTAAAAATTATCACGGGATTAAAAATAGAAGAGTAGCAGGAAAAGAAACAAAGATTATTTAGTTATATCCAGCCACCATCTCTGAGACCCACTCTGCCTTGCTCTGCATGGTTTGCTGAACAAATTGTCTTCTGCTCTACTCCCCACAGCAAGAAAGACTACCATGAGAAATAGAAATAGTCCTTGGTTTACTTTACAAACATTTGATCCTGAAAGTATGAAATAAAGAAAAAAAGAATTCCACGTCTTATGTCACTATTGGGAGATGTGCAATCGTTCTGATCCGAAAGTTGGAACTGTTATATAGGAGTTATTTATTTTTCCACAGCATCTTGCTCTATGACTAAAGACACCTGGAAGAGCGATAATATAAAGAATAAAAAAATTATTGATTTAAGCTCTAAACAGAGGTAAGGGTTGAAACTCATGCTTATCTTTAGGTATTTGAGTAACCCCACCGAAAGCAAACAGCAAGGCCCTATCAGGTCTTGAATGTGGTTGGGTGACAGTGTCTTTCATTGGGTTTGCTTCATATTTTCTGAGATTTTCACGTGTGTCCTCTAGTTATGGATAAGTCATGAAATATTTGGAGTCTACTCTAACCTCACCTATAGTCTGCAAAGTTTAACAGAATGAAAAAGTTATGGAAATTGATACTTTTTATGTGATTTACTGCATTTTATGGTCTGTTATGTCACTTACAACACCACATATAATGTTCAGCCAAGTTTAATATTTTGTCTTCAAAGCACTATCTCATCTCAGCTGTTTTACTAGCCTGGCTTACTTTATATCCTAAACTGAGAGGATGTATTTTTTTCTTTCTACTATGCCCACACTATCTTCTTTATAACATGAGATATTCTTAAAATGAGATGTGCCTACCCAAACAGCTATTGTGGTATAAAACAAATCAATCTTTTTTGACTGCTACTTTGAATTTTACTCGAATTCTCTTGAAGGCTATTTCTCACAGGTACTGCTCATGAAAACTGTTCTCAACTGGACTGACTTTCTGAAGGATAATGGACACATAGGAATGGGCATCGTGATTAAGATATGTGGAAAACATTATGATTATCAGATGCCATCCTTAAAAATCTTCTGGTCAAAAAAGCTGAAGTATAAAACAGTTTCATTTGTTCATCACTCTCTAGAGTTTTGCCAGATGTTCTTTGCTTTAGATCCACTGAAGTAGAAAAGTCTGACTACATCCATCAGTAAAAAAACAATTTTACTCCTAGAAAGATAGGGTTGTTAAATTTTCTGGTTTAGGTAAAAATATTTCAGATATGAAAAAAAAGATTAAAAATCAATTATATTTAAAAAAAAATAAAAACTGTGTTCTCATTACTTCAGATAAAAATTATTCATACAATTCCAGGATTAGGTCTCTCAGAAAAGCAGCAAGTGTCACAAAAAGATGAAAGCTGACAACAAGCTTTTTTAAAATTTAGAGGAAATAACTGAAGTGGTTGAAAAGTACAAAGGGAGATGAACATGTATACAGCCGGCAGCAGATATAGATGATCTGATTTTTGACATGCACTCTGTGCAGTTGCTTATAGCCCTGCAGAAGGCGCTTGGGTTGACAGAGTGCCAGCAGCCGGAGCTGACCTGGCTGGGGTGAAGCTTGGGGAACTGCCTGGGGGGTGCACTCTGAGTTAATGCATCAGGACAGCTGATCGTCCCTGGGGATGCAGGAGGAGACTCTGCTGGTGTCAGTAGAGCAAGACCTATGTGTAGAAGCTGAGAAAATCCTCTAGGAGTTACAGAGCTATAAAGCAAGAGGATTGCACTTGGCAACCTGAGGACTGAAGCGATGACTGAAGGTGTGGTGAAGCAGTGGCCTTTGGGAAGTAGGTTGTACCTTCCCCCTCTCATTACCAACAAGCAGATAAAACAGGTGAATAAAATCAGACATGATTATTGACAACATTTCCAGAATACAACTGTCAAGCAACTAGTTTTTGGGGTTAATACCTCTTCTTCCCAGCTGTGTAACTGTACTGCAAACTTTCTGGGTTTCCTGGACTCATGTAAGACAGCTGAGAACTGGAGGATGGCCCAGTCACTAAGCTTTATTCAAGGGTCTGGGATCATTTATTTGTTCTGTCACCAATATTCAGTTATAGCTGTGAAAAAATCACTTAATCTCAGTGAAAGTTTTCCTTGCAGGAACCTCTGAGATTGAGGAAGCAAATGAGTCTCACCTCAGCCCACACATCTGTTGTCCCCTTGTGTTTACATCCTGTAATTAGACTCTTTGCGTCACTGGGAGGATACAGTTTCTAGTGAAAATGATGAATAACCAACCTGTATTTAATGCTACTTCTGTTCTAAAAGGGCTCAAATGAGGAGGAAAAAACCCCCCAACAAACCAAAACAAAAAAACCCAAACCAAACCCTGAAACCAGGCCAGCTAAAATATACAAAAGTAATATATCAAAGGATGTGAAAGGTTCGAGGAGGAGGAAATGACTGATTCCCTTAGAGTGTGATGTGACCTTCTGGGCCCCATCACCAGAAGGAGAAGCCAAATGGCAGAGGAAGAGAAAACCCAGGACCACCACCCCACCATGACATACCTGCTGATCTAGAAGCTATTTGCTGGTCTGCTAGAGGTCCTCACTCTCCCTCTCCCATGGTATGCACCCTCGTGGACCATGGCAAAACGTTTGTGTCACCAGAGTTTGGCCACAGTCAATGAGCTGCCTGTCTTTCAAAGGGTGACGTGAGGCTGACTCTTCCACTTCACCAGGCGAGCAGGGAGGTAGAAGCTCCAAACAGAAAAAGCCACAGCTTCATCCTTTCCTGCTTCCATTCACAATCTAATGCACAAGTATGAGGTGGATGGGGGAGATTTAATAAATGGCCATATAGCTTCCATAGGAAATATGCAAAGAAGCTAGTCTTCGCTGTCACTTGCAAAATAAATCACCAACACCTGGGATATGTGATTTTATTATCAATCAGGCTTGAAATATTTCTTCCTTAATAGCCAAATGTCTGGAGGTGGATTATCTGCTGAATATAATAGCAGACCTTAACTTCTGACCAAAGGCAAAGGACACCAAAGGACACTTTTATGTGTAAGGACACGCTAAAGATGTCTAATCTTAAATTATTGTTTTTCTTTCACAGGGGAAGAAACCCTTCATGGTCCTATTTTTATCCAAGAGCCATATGATATCATTTATTCCATGGGCTCAGCAAATCCAGAAATCCTACTGAACTGTACAGCTAAAGGATATCCACTCCCATACTACAGGTGAAGTCAACTTTAGAAAAATATTGTCTCACTGTAAATCTTTTAATTGTGTTTTAATCAGTAGTACACCATAACACATACTCCAAAATGTGTCAAGCACTCACAGCAAGAGTATACGCAGGTATAGTAAATTTGAGGAATGAAGGACAAATATTTTTGTCAGTCTACTATTAAGAAAATTAATACAGGAAAAGAAAGCACATCAATGAAAATTGTCCCCAAAGTATTTCAAAACATACAAAATTACTTCTGAATACACAGAACAGCTGTGAAAAGTGGAAAAATGGAAATGCTGTGCATCTGTATTTGATAAAACTTTCCATACATCAATAAATGCTTGGAAAGTAAAAGAGCACCATTCCTTGCCCATTTCTAATTCTAACATTTCATGTATATATTTGTAGTGTCTATTTAGAGAAACAGCAAGGCACATCTGATATCTAGCTTGCAATACTCTGTGGACTCACTTCATAAAACCCTGGTACACAGGATTGTTTGTTTATTCAATAACTATGGACTCGTCATTTAAAATGTAGCTTGTTGTACCAAGGATCTGGAAACCTGAGTCTAATAAGAAAAGCTGGAAATCTGGAAAAAAATGACAGTGTGCTTTCTTCAGAAAAGAATGGGGAAAATAATGGTGTGAAAAAAGAAGAATTAAAAAATACAGAAATCATTCATGCAAGACATGAAAGAAAATTTCGTCCTACCAAATACTTAGTATTTATTCAATAGCTTTTAATTGCTTACACAACAGTTTCCTCTGTAAAGTGCCACTACTAGTTATCAACTTGGCTTTTGTACTTCATGTTTTAATTTGTTTCCAAATATTGTGCTAGTAAAAGAATACTTTATCTCCTTTTCACAGTGTAACTTCTCTTCCTATGAGTAGAAATCCTCACCCTTTTCCCATCCCATTTGTTATTCCTGTTTTCAACATGAACATCTACTGGTTCATGTCATGAATTTCAAGCCTTTCCAGTTCATCCATCCATCCATCTGCTTCATATCCATGCATACAAGCAACTTCCTCAGAGATTTATAAAAATTATTGACTCTTGTATTCCAACCACGGACTCCTCACAAGCACAAATAGCACAGACAGCAGTCTTCATTAGGCAGGAGAGCTATGAAGTCTCCTCCCATCATATATATCTGATAATCATATTTTCTCTTTCACTTTTTTCCTACCCATTAATTAGATTCATTATCTTCTCTCCAATACAAGGACATTTTGCAAAGCCTCGGTTACTCTAGTAAGATGAGATCAACATCTGGGGATGGTTCCTGAACCATCTAGGTCAATTAGAAGTTATCAGAATCTCACTGCTGCTATTACAACCTGGGAGCTTTTCAGCATGACTTGAAAGGAACAGGGAGTCTTCAGCACTTTTCTTTGATTTCATTAGAGCTAATGCCAGTTTTGTCAGATAAGGATTGAGCCCATATATTCAAAGTTCCAGCAATTTTAGCAAAATCAAGCACAGTATGAAATTTTAATCATATCCTTTGCAGAGTGATGGAAAGAAACAGCAAGGACTACTACAAGGGTTTTCTTTGATTCAGAAATACAGAACCACTACAACAGGAATAAAGTTAGATACAAGCTAATTTAAAAAATAAATATGTCGACTATACCTTTTCTTTAAAGAAAAAAAGCTTAGTATTTCCTAAAAGTTTTATTTTATTATGTACCATAATAGCATTATGAACTCATCAAATATAGTAGTAACTCTTTGACTTCATTTCAAAATCCCATGTATCTAATAACCACAATGCAAGAATTGTATAGAATTGAAGTAGGCATAAGGGCTAAGTAATAAAAAATGAGAGACACTGATTTCCTGTTGGAAGTAACAGAGAACATAGATGGGACTACAATGGAAGAAAAAATATTGATACAAGTATCTCCAAAACCAACACATGTATTAGGAAATCTATACAGACATCCTGAAAAATGTCATTTTATCTATTATGCCTTTTTCTATAGTCAAAATTGCTTAGAATATCAGGTACATTATTTCAACTGCTTCCCTGTGTGATGATGGTGGTAAATAAACATAACCTTTCAAATTAGACTTATAATTTTTGCACATAAGCTTTTCTGTTATAGTTGATTGAGGGATTATCATCAACTAAATTAAGTGACAAGTGTTACTTCTCTTTCTGCTTACACTCTATCCATGAACATATCACAGTTCCACAGTTTAT